>BMAO01027230.1:0-213824 GCA_019973975.1 Trichonephila clavata | reverse complement strand
CTCTGGTCAGCACTGGAGTCAGCACCAGCGCTCGATCTCAAGATGTAAGTAAATTTATTCATATTAAATCAACTTAAAAACCAAAATACATAAATAGATCTCTTGTTACATCTATAAATTATAGGCAAATAATCTAATAAATGAATAATTTGTTAGGCTTTCGGAAACTACGCTTTCGGTTATGACATCAAGGATGGACTCGGTGCCGCAACTCCGATCGAAGTAGGAGATGCCCACGGAAACAAGAAGGGATCCTACACCATTGCTGACATCGACGGAAGGGCCCGACGAGTCGACTACGTTGCTGACGGACACGGGTTCAGAGCCCACCGTCAAGACAACGAACCCGGAACCGCTGCCAGCGCCCCTGCTGCCGCTCTCATCGCCAGCCCTACGCCGGACCTGTCGCCCCGTCGTTAACCACGTAGCCCAGCTGCCCCTGCTATTGCTGCTCCACTCGCTCTAGCTGCCCCAGCTGTTTATGGAGGAGTTCTCGGACACGGAGCTGCCCTTGGTCTTGCTGCCCCCGCTGGTCTTGCTTACGGAGGTGCTCTTGGACTTGGACACGGAGCCCTCGGTCTTGGACTTGCTGCTCCCGCTGGTCTTGCCTATGGAGCTCCTCTGGCTCTTGGTCACGGATTAGGACTCGGAAAGGGCCTCATCCACTAAATTTCTTCATGCAAATTTAATGAACTTGTACCATGCCATTTACAAGAGATGCTGTAGTTATAATTGCCATTGCTATGCCAAAGAAAATTACAAAAGACCAGTGCTGTTATATTTTCAACGTTTAGTATAAATATATTTTGAAAATTGTTCAATTAGGAGAATATTATAATTGTCAAAAAAGAAGCCTAATTTATTTTTAACGAGGTGATGTATGTGTGAAGGATGAATAAAGACATTACGAAATGTTACTTTTTCCTTTTGTTGCAAATAAACTAGGAAAATCAGAAGTGCGTAATTTTTAAAAGTCTTCTAGAAATTTAAGTTATAATTTAAACAATAAGAAGAACAATCCATTATCTTTTTGAAAAATTTAAAAAAAAATTATTATTTTCAAAGGTTTGGCTCCTATTTCTTGTTTGCACAATTAAAGTCAAATTGAGTGGTGAAATTTAATAAATATTCCCACTTGTAACCGATTGCGAAATCCTATCCTACTTTATAATATATAATTTTACTTTGATTATTTTTAGCACAGTAGTTAATTTCTTATTGATGATTAAGTTATAAATTTTCGATTTTAAAAAGTATGCCTGAAACCATTAATGCGACCAAGTTCTGATGAAAAAAAGTTTGTGTATTTTCATTTAGTATAGTTAATTATTTAAAATAAATATTTTTCTTATCTCTTCAACTCCTACAATGCTTCTCAAATTCATGTCTATTTTTTTAAATTTAATAAATACTCATTCTTTTCTGTTTTTATTGTTAAGCTGCTTAGTTTATCAAAATATCTAAAATCAGTTAATATTAGATATTTTGATAAGCTTGTAAACTGTCTGTATCATTTGACGTATATTTTAGGAAAATTATGTAATATCATTTTGATTGAAGTATTAAATGCTAATATTGAATGGATGGATATTTCTTAACAGAATGCCGAAATTTTGTACTTAAAAAAATTGAATATGTACAAAACTGAGTTCAAATCAGTGAGACATATTATAAAATCAACAACTTTTATTTACTATAAGCACAAATCTAATGTGGTTGCAAGTTGCAAATGAGGGAGAATTTCTTTAAATTAATAATAACAAATATTACTCATCTGATAGGCAAGGTGAAATCATACATACATACTAGATCTTAATATCATAGACCCCTCCTAATAACGATAATACGGCTACAAGTCCTATACAAGTCTAATAAAGATGCGTAGATATTTCGTAAAGTAGATTTTAAAAGTATAATCTCAAATTTCACTCCGGATTGCAATTTCACTATCTTTTGCTATCAATATTCTCTTAAACTCGTTTTATTTGACAATAAATAATCAGAATTATACGTATGAGTGAGTTCTTCATAGAAAGAAGTTCTCAAAATTAATAAAACAGTTCGTGAAAGGATTTTTTCCCTTGAAGTTAGTTAAAAGGGGCGATGAGATCCTGCTACAACCCTTGCCCTTAAAAAACGGATTTGCCAGTGGATACAATTCACATATTAAAAATTACGTATGAAAATTTAAAAGCTAAACAATCACCAAAAAAAGTCTTATGTTAAGGTACTTTATATTACTGAACTCAAATCCAATTAACCTAAAATATACACGGAAAATTTAACCTCAAATAGATTCCTAAATTTAGCCTCCTCAAATCTTCTATGCTAGAAAATTTAAATTTATCTAAGCAAGATATGCTTGTTAAAATTTATCAGCAATGCTTATTTTGAAAAAGGGCTCAAAAAATTTTCATTTCCCAATTACAACCAACAAAAATTTATACAACAGCGCTTCAGTCTAGAGAGGTCTTTGGAAAAGCCACTAGTAGTAGAAAATCCAAGCAATGCACAGAAATGTCATGTAATTCTTACAAATATTTTTTTTAACTATCTTCTTCTGTTACTTTATCTTAATTGATTAAAATTATATTTCTTACTATGCTATACTTTTCATCAACTTACTCCAAAATTGGGTTTCAGCGATTTGATAAGTGTTTGTAATTTTGAAATGCAATGCGAGTCATTAACATTTTAGAAAACAACAATGGCACAAGTCTCTCATTGTTAATAACAAAATATTAAATTCATTCAGTTTCATAACCAATCTCATCATTTAACTTAGAACCCATCTTAATTTGTGATTCATTATTAGTATTATATTAGCCATTTTTCTGACTTCGCTCTTCCCAGACCAGATTCAGCATAAACAAATATTTACAAAATTATATACATATAACATTACCAAGATATTCTCTCATATTGTTCAAGTCACAAATAGCAACCAATTTAACAGTGTTTGCTAAAATTTGAGGTGCAATCTACTTTAAACAAAAGTTCATATTTGAAAATTAAAGAAAAAAACGCCTATATTTGTGACAGATTTACACAAAGGGTATGATTTCAATTCGTAACGGTCTCATGCAAAAGACAATTCTATTTTCTATTGAATTCCAAACCGAAATTTAACTAATTGTACTTGTTGTTTTGTTTGTAGATTTAGATACAATTTCATAATTGGTAAAGATGCACAAATGTTATAAAAAGAATTTCATCAAAAATATTTTTAAATTAAAGAAAAGTTTTTCTTTATTCATGTACAAGCATTTTGTATAAATATGTATGTTATTATTGTTGACAAATATGTACTTTTTAAGAAAACGTTTCTAGAAAAAGCAGAAGTTGTGGCAACAACGAAGCGCATGAACTGATTCGCTGGAAACACATGATTGCATTTATCGTATGATTATGGAGTCACATGAGTTTTTAAACTAATTAACTAGAAACACTAGGTTGTCCTTAGCATGTGACTATGACGTCACATGAATTTAGCCCCATTTAGAGCTTAAGATTTGAAATATTGACAAAAATCATTTTCATGTAAAGAGCTCCGCCAATTTTTTTTCTTTTATTTTCCCACTCATCTGTGATTTATGTATAACTATGTTATTGATAAAATGAAGTTCATTATAAAATAAAATTGTTAATTATGAAGTACATAAATATGATTTAGCATAGCTGAGGACTAATCGATTGTCCATGAGTACAGAAAATTGCACGATATAATTTTTTTAATAAAACAAAAATGCGTGTGTGAATACTACTAACACCAAGTTGTATCAATTAAAATAATTTTCCTTAAATTTCTTAAAATGAATTTGTTTTGAAACAGAATGCATCTTGTTACAGCATGCCCTCCAACTTCGTAAAATTTCCAACTGCTGAAATCGACTTTTTTCATCAAGGAATCACCATACACTCTTTTTAAACAAACTTTCTCTCTTTAGAAAGTTATAAAACAATGCATATATCTCTTTTCAATGATGTCCAAATTAAATTTGTACACTCACATTATAAAATTAATATCAACGCAAAAATACTGCTTGTGCGAAGAGAATATTAATGAAAAAATGTTTTGAATCTGATGTTGTTGTTGTCGTGCATGACAGAGTGCAAAGGTGTAAATAGCAAAATAAAGATATAGTCAAACATTGCCAAAGGCGTGAATCACTGCCGTGGCAACATCCATGGCATGATCCGAGTATAGGACATCCATGCTGTAGTCATTGTCTATTTTAAAAAGGGCACCAACAATGGAAGGACAGCTAAAAAGGTGTTTGGGATCCAGTTGCTTGCCTGGGCAGTGCCTGCATTCCACATATGATCTGGATCCATCAGGCAGAATCTTCATGCCTTTAAAATGTTTTGCCCTTAGTCTGGTTATTGTTGTTGTAACAATAACCAGAAACTGATCTGATACCCTATTACAGTACTTATCAAACTTTCAATATTTGCGCGACCCAGTATTCAATCATAATTTTAATTGTGCCCCCCCCCCTTTCCCTACAATAACAATGCGTCGAATTTTGTAATACTATAATTTGACACGAAGGCTACTATACGATTTTAAACTTTTAAGTGTCCTCAGCGTATATACACGTTTCACTCAGCGATGCGTGAATTGTCCCGAACGTATATGTATGTCTTTCCGAAGTACGATATTTTCTGCACACTACTAGCCATAAAATTACTCGGAAAGCTTTGTAATACGATAAAAAGACATTGACAGTGTTTGCGAAGGATTTACTTATTTCAAAGGATTTGCCTACTTATTCCTTTACTCTCCCTTCCCCCCAATACATCACATACGTGAGCTTTCGTTCAAAACGGAGGCATTAGGGAGTGAATCGCGTTACCTTTAGTGGGCAGTTAAGTAATTAAGTATATGCTATACAAATTATCAAGATAAATGTTTTTGTGCATAAAATTTTATATATGACAAGTCCATGGGGTAACCGGCAATTGTTAAACATGTTCTTAACTTAGAATTGATAAATTAATTAAAAAATACAGTGTGCAGTACTGATACACTTATAAGTGTATCATATCCAGTAAATGTGTATTTTTTTGTTATGTCAGAATGTATTTCGTTTATTTACTTTCATTCAGTAAATTAATAAATTTTTAAATAATCTTTTTTTTTTTTACTTTTCAATATGCTCGCACCCCCCTCGTAGAGTTATCACTCCCCTTGTGAACTCGCCTTGCAGTTTGAGAAACGCAGCCCTATTACTATTTTTAATGTGATTTATTTTAATATATTTGCAAGAAATAACATTAACTCTGTTACGAAGGCTTTATCCCGCAACGTTACGGACGAAATGCACTCACCCATCTGATTTTGCACTTTTCAAACCTTATAAATCCGTATATCTCTTTCTATAAACTACTTATTTTTTCACTTATAGGTGGTAGAAAGGGAATGTTCGATAGATAATAAAATGTAATATTTTATGAGAATTAGTACTTGATTTTTAGTTGTGAAATGGCGTGAGTGTGAAATGGATGTTTATACATATCACAATGTTTTAAAATACATCACACTAAGAAATTTAATTTTTAAACAAAAAAATAGATGTATATTATGTAAATAATGTCTATCCATTTTTTAAAATTATTATTATTTTATTTATTTAGTACTTATTAGTCTGATTAATTAATTATTTATTATTTATGATTAACTAATTTAATCTTTTATTAAAGGTTAAAAAAATAACTATACTAAATTCACGTTTCTGAAAAAAAAATCGCTTCTTCCAATACCGCTTTTCACAAAAAGCGAGACTTGGTGGAAGCATTGCTGGGGGAAGATCCAAAAAACAAAACAAAACAAAAGGCGCGCCGTTGCGTAAGGGTTAACTGACTTTCCTCTTCTTTAGGTAATGGCAACAGAAATGAAACAAAATCTTCCTTACAATATGCATTAAAAAACGCTAATATATATATGTAGTAACATAAAATATGAAAGAAATACATGGCACAATAAAATTGATAATACAAAATTATATCACTAACAAAGCTAGAAGATCTAAACCAGATTTCAAGAAACACAACTTTAAAAATGATGGAAAAGTCTATTGTAGAAGAATTAACTAAGCGTATGTATAACATGGAACAGAATTAGAACTTTAAAATGTACGAAGCCAAAAGAGTCAATAGACTAAAATGAAGACCTGTTATGATTTCTAAAGCTGTTGCTGAATTAGGACCAGCAAAATTAGGGTTAAATATATTTTATGGAACCAACCTTCCCCTGTTCAGCAGAAATTTTATACATAACAGGAAAACATACCTATATTGAAAAGATAGGCCTAAAACCAACCACGTTTAATTTGCAACAAAAGAAAAATAAAATAAAAATAATAGAAAATATGAAAGGAAATGAATCCTAACAAAATACAAATAAAAATAATTTTGAAAAGGAATAATGAAGCAAAAACTTACATGAAAAAATGCAAATAACCGGAGAGCGGAAAAAAAACTGTACGTACGAGAGCAATCACACTAAATGACCGTTAAAAATGACGTGTTAAGTTGGTAAAACCAGATGCAAAAATTAGTGGCGCCACCTGGATAGTTTTTTGTAATTAAACAAAGCAAACAAAAACAAATTGAAAATAATAAAAAACAGAAGGAGAAAAAACAAAGAATAATACTTAAACTTTAAAAAGGAGAATTAGAGAGATAATTTAGAAATATATTTAAAAATGAAATTACTTGGATAGTTGTATTCCAAGCAATTATTGCAGAATAGCTTAAAATTATTTTGCTTAACATCATTATCTGTGACTAAATCGTCATTACTTTTTATGAAATTTAAGATATTTCTAAAAATAGATAGAGAGATGTAGGTTACTTTCCCAAAAAGGCATTTTAATAATGTTAAAATCAAAAGAGTCTCTTTTATCAAAAATATTACTAATTAGTATATTATTCTTAACAATTAATTGTAGGTCTAAAAAGTTTGCAGAGTCATTATTATAATTGGTTTTTAATAATTTCAGATATTGGGGATAATATTTAAAACTAGGAACATAATTTACTATATTACTAAAGATGATTAAGTCATCTATGTATCTAAAAAAGTAACAAGAATCGAAACTAATGTTATCATATTCATAAAAGTGCAGATAAATATTGGCTAAACTGTTACGGCTAACTCCTTGTGGAAGACCTTTAATTTGCTGATAATAAGAGTTATTGTGAAAAATATAATTTTCATATAGTACTAGATGAATAATAGAAAGATATTTATCATACTTAATTAGTTTATTCAAAGAATATTTGTTATAGGCTATTTTGAGAATTTTAAGCATGTCCCCAATATCTAGGAATTAAATAAATCTTCAAATCATATGTGAATAGAAATATTTTTTTATCTTGCATGTACTTAATGATATCAAGCTATTCTTAACTATAATCGAATTATCAATACTGTCTAATGTGGATTGAATATCTTTTGTAGCTTTCTACCCGGAAGTGTAATATAAGTTTTAAAGCCTTTGTTATAGTCCTAAATTTAATAGGATTTTTATGAAATTTTGGAGTTAAGAAAATATGAGGGAATTTAATATCCGAAATGCGTAAATCTAATTTTTTATAAAAAGCAGAAATTCGATTAAAAATTTCTCTATTGGTAGAATTAGATTTTTTAAAAGCATTATATATATATATATATATTGGTATATTTCAATTCATTTAATTTTAAATAATTTATTTTCATATTTCATGTCAAAACACCTAAATATGGAGAATCAAGTAAAAATAAAAATATAAAGTTTGATATTTTGAATACATTTTTAATATAGAAAAGAAACGAATGCTAACATTGTTGATGAAATAATTCAGGGAAATTTATGTGTGTGATTCTTTTGACGCTTTCTTTAGCTATCTTTGTTTATATTTTCATTTACAAAGAACAAATAAAACATTCTTTTCAAAACGATTCATGATAAATTTGAGTATTTAGAATCAAACACAATTCGTATGGAAAAATATTGTCTTTAAATCATAGTTCATCTAAAGAACATTTTGGTCAAATTCTTGAATTTGTCGAATTACTTAAGGGAGACACTGTGTGTGTGTGTGTGTGGCTAAATGAAATCCTTCAGAATTCCATTGTGTATTTCTTTCTAAATGAAACAATACAGAGATATCAGGTGGAAAAATTTTAAAAACGTATAAGAAATTAATTTTCGGTCGACATAAGTTTCATTGCAAACTATGATCTAAAGTAAGGGAAGGTACACTCGCTAATTTTACACAATATATTATCATTTAATTTTATAGCCAGATTTTCTAAGAATTTACTATCACACTCTCTGGGAACTCGCTTCACTTTATTGTAAATAGTAAGACTTATATACATACGTCACCGTGACTTCACAGAAAAAAGTTCTCAAAAATGATCCAAACAATTTCTGAAAAAAGTTTTTCTCCTACAGGGTAGTTGAAATGCGTGAAGAGAACCTGTGCTACAATAAACATCAAAGCAAAAAAGAATCATATAAAATAACAAATCAGAAAAAACCAATTTAAAATAAATTTTCTTCCAAAAAAATAAGAAATGAATGTTAATATAAAATATCTCAAGAACATTGAAAAGAAAATTTTAAAGTTTAACTATACCAATAACTACTCTAGAAGGAAATATTCTTATTTAATTTTCGATTTACATAATACAAGGTATTGTTCATTATAGCAGGAATAAAAAAATATAAATAGGGTTGAATTTAAGTGCCCTAACATCGAATACAAAACGAGCATTATAGAAAGAGCTTTATGAAGGTTATTTTAAGTTGAATGAACGTCCTTGGGTGACCTTAAGTAAGGTGTGGCTTTAAAAGAACCCTTGCTAATTCTTTATAATTCTTCAAAATTGTAGAATGCATTGTAAGATATTTTAATTTATTCACAATTCATGATATCGGCATATCGGGCACAAAGTCGGATTTAGAAGTGTAATTTCTCTATGCATTCTTTGATATCATTACCGTTATACAGTAATGTATAAAAATCTTCAAAATCTAGGTACAAGTCATCTTTTGCAAATGTGAAGGGAATAGACTTGGTTTTAGATTACATTTTAGACAGAAAACGGAAAAAGGACCTTTTTCATTTTAAAAATGTGTGCAAAGTTGGATCGAGACTCTGAAATTTTAAGGGTGTACAGTATTTAAATGTCAAGAAACGAAATATTAAATTATATACATAGGTGAATGATTTATTACAAATAATAAGTGAAATAAATAAAAATAAATTTTAAGTAATTTTCTTTTTTTTCCCTTTTTGCAACAATTTATGAAAAATTAAAGCAAATTAGCTTTGATTGATACAAAACATTAAAATCATTTAATTAATCTTTCTGGTTTTAATCAATTATATACGCGAATAATAGGTGTTCATTTTATTTAATACACAACTAAATTATATCGTTGCATAAAATTACGTTTTTAATTTCCAAGCGAATAATTTATAATTCCATACTGCAATCCGAACTCATTTAGGTTTTAATAACCATGCATGCAATTTAAACCAAAAGACGTATGTTGCTTTTTTGTTCGATGAAAGACGGATAACAGTATTTAAGAGCAATAATAAGCGATTTTAATAAGCAAATGCTACAAGTCATAAATGACTCAGAAATAGGTTTATCTGAGAATTCTTTTGAAATCAATTGTGACTGTTTGATTCTAAAGTCGAAGTCTAAAGCAACAACTGAGTAACTGGCGTAATGTTCAAGGGAACTGTGCTGACTCGAAAGATATTAGAACCGTTATTTTCGATCTTTTAATATATAGGAAACAATATTCAATCATAGTTTTTCATCGCCTCCCCCTCCAAACAATAGCAATGTATTGAATACTATAATAGTATACTTTAACACTAAACCTACAATACGACTTTAACCTCTTATGTACCACCGACGTATATAAACGTCCCACTCAGACATGCGTTAATTGCCCTAGAAGTATATATGCGTCTTTCCGAAGTACAATCTTTCTAAACACTGATATGCATAAAATTATTCTGAAGGCCTTAGAATGCAATAAAATGACTAAATCAGTATTTGCGAAGGATTTACTTAGTTCAGAAAATTTGCTTATTTATACCTTTTGTACCCTCCCTCCCCCAATACAACTTATAGGTTCACGTAGGTGTTAAATGGTGGCATTGGGGAGAGAATCGCGTAATTTTTGATCGGTATAATAAGAGATTAATTATAAATCGTTAAATTATCAAGATAAGTATTAATTTTTTAAATTTTATTTTATATTATGACAAGCCCATAGAGTCACTGGTAATTATTAAACTCGTTCTTAACTTAGTATTGTGGTAAACTAATTATGAGATACATTTATAAATGTATTACATCAGTGTAAATGTGTACTTTTTTATTATGTCAGAATGTATTTTATCTGTTTACTTTCAGTAAACTAATAATTTTTTTAAATAATCTTTTGTTTTCGACTTTTCAGTATGCTCAACCCCCCCTCTCCCTCGAAGGGTTATCACGCCCCCAGGGAGGCGCGTCCCACAGTTTGAGAAACACAGTTTTATAGCTAAGAACCGCACCCAATTTTCCCCGGGAAAAATCCAATCCGACACTCTGATTTTTTTAAACAAATATTTTCTTTTTTTACAGGAGAATTACAAATGGGATTTAAAATGGGACAATTACAAATTGCAAATGGGATTTAAAAGAACTTGCTTAAAAAGGAATAGCAGTTTCCTTGCATTAATTACGAAGCTAAGGAATTACAATAACACATAGGTCATAAAGTGCGAAGGAATGAAGAAGAAAAAAATTTTAAAGTTTGTTATCTTCACTGTAGTTGTACAAAAAACAAGTACAAAAATAACTAAAAGATAAATAAAATTAAATGAAACAGCAAAACTGTCACAAGAACTGATACGAAAATCAATCATTCATTTCTTATTTTGATACCGTTTTGCTATTCGTTTTTAAGAAATGAATCACGATAAGGAAATGATTCATTCAAACGGACTCAGTTGCTTGTCTTCATGCTGCGTGTACTTCGAGGGACACCTCAATGCTGCGACGTGTGCCCTCATCTATTTTACGGCACGTCTGCCTCGATATGCACGGTTAACACATTGAATGTTTTGTGACGCATCTATACGCGACCTTATCATTAATCTACTTGGGGAAACATTGGGGCTAGCATTCGTGTTAATTCACAGCCATCCCTCTCAAGAAGAAACCTTGATATTTAAATTAGTTTGTTTATGTAAAGTCAAGGTTTTGTAAATGTAGTATAGAAGAAGTAGGAGAACTGTTGCGTGATTCGTAAGTGAGATTTATTTCATTATCACAACGTGAGTTTAGGAAGGAGTTTATCACTATAATAAATTCGTGGTTTAAGGTTTAAGAATCTAAGATAGATTGAACTAGATTAAATTAAACAGATCACTTACACATTTTTGCTTAGAGTTGCTCACTTAGAATAGATTGTTCTCTTTATATATCGCTCCTAGGGTCTCCTCTTGTAGTTTCACTTATGGTTGATTAGTGTGTTTGAATAGTAATAAAATAATAGTTATTATGGAAGTTTCTGGTGATACTTTGTTTCCCTTCACACCCTTAGGTAGACAAGATGGTGAAAAAGCGGCTCCAAATAGGTCGCACTCATGATCTGTATTTAAAAATATTGGCAAAAACTGTTGTTGACGTGCCCAATCCGTTTTTTTTTTTCTTGCACCGGCATACTTTGCTTTTTCGTGTTTTTTCTCTTTAACTATAGATCGTAGAGATACAGCTCTGTGGGCCTTTTTTATGTACTCTCAAGGAGAAATCTATCTGTGAAGAGTTTGGGTGCTACTTTTGGAACACCCTAAACACATACTAATCACAAGTTTCTCTGAAAATGAAAGGAACAAATTTACAAATGAAACAATTATTAAAAAAAACCTTAATTTAATATATATTATATGAAACAGCATATAACAGGAGCAATATACTGAGTGAGTGAGAGTTACATTACCGTCGTACTCTACTGTAACACGACGGCTATTGGCGACGGGTTTCGTGAATTTAATCCTCAGTCAAATGACGATGACGACACCTGAGTTGGCACCCTTATCTCCAGCTTCAACACGACGCCGCGAGACAGACTTTGATCTCAACAGATTTAACGTGCATCACCCACCTCCGTACGGCGGATCTTCAGTGGTACCAGGACTTGAAACCGTTACACTCATTCCACGATTCTAGGCTACAGTGGCCACTAATTTATAGGCAGAGGCCCTTACATAACTCTGAATAATCAAGTTATGAGGACGACACTGGAATGGACATCCTGCTCTTCAAACTTTCAATCCTCGAAGCTGATGTAAAGATTTTGATTTTTGCTAAATTTCATGTGCATCAACTTTTGTGTAACCAACATCACTGGTTACACGAAAAATCATTTATAAATACTTTTTAAACTTGAGAAAAGTTCAAAAACATAAATGTTGTGAGAAAATTATCAAATTGTTCCAATGAGCACCAAAAGATGCCTTCAAAATTTAAATAAATTTTCCTAATATGGATAAATAACTGAAAATGATAGTAGAATGTTGCGATTAGATATATTGAGACAGAGGAAGATCACTTCAATCTGGAATCCATGGCATATCATCAAAATGCTAAAAATGTTACCACATTGATTAAGAATCTGTGACGTATCTAAGTTAATAAAAACAACTGTACAAACAGGAATGTTTAAAACATTTCACTATATTTCTATTCAGACCACATTTTTTCTAAAACAAGTAAGACACTCAAAACATTAACACATAATAAAAAATAGGAGCCTCTCATTTTCCCCCTTAACCTCAATTAAAACATAAATGCCATACTTTCTGGTTTTTCGTAATATTTATTCATACAATAAACACATGAAACACATAGTCTTTGCTTCAAAAATAAAACTAATCGGAATATTTCTGAAGGTTAATATCGCCGTAAACGAAGTTCCATATTTCCTTGGGTGGGGTTGTTATAATCTTAATGAATTTAAATATTTTAAACGGGTACAACACGAGATTGGGTGTAGTGTCCTTGTTGAACAAATGATATAAAAGCGAATCGAATGTTTCTTAAAATTACAATATATTGTATTTTGTATCTATTGAGTACAAAAGATCAGTCGACTTATAAAATGATTGCTAAGGTAAGAAATGACTTATTTATTCGGATTAACTAATTATTATCGATTTTAGCAAATTTTTAAGTGATATCAAAGTGCTTCCAACTGATCATACTTCGTAACTAATTTTAACTATCACCTCTGCAGTCAGACCTCGATTTTACAAACCCTTATTAAATGCATTTTGTGATTTAACGAATTTTTCTTTTCCCCCTATTAAACCGAGAGCAAAAAAATTCCATATTTAACGAATAATAAACTCTGAATAAAGGAATTATTTCATAATTTTAAAAAAAATTTCTTTGCATTCGAAAAATTGGATTTTTTTTTTTTCAAATGGCATATTTTTTTTGTTCGGAACAGAACAAAACTTTTTTGAAACAAAACATTTCTAAGGAAAAAGATAAAGCTCATTATCAGACTTTACAGTTGAACATGCGTTAAGAGAAAGTAACCTATCACGTGAATTTTGAATAGGGCAGAAAATTCTATTCTTATTTAATCCCACTCTACAATGCAGGAGATATTTTAAAATTTTAACGATTTTGTTATATTTGATGACTGTATATGCAACCGCAGTTGCTTAAATTGTTGATCTGTCAGAGTCAATGAATAGCGACTCTGATGCATAAATTGATAATGAAGCTTATATCAAATCTTTTATATATTGTAATGCTTTACATTGTTTGAAACCTGGGAAAACACACCTCATGAAGCAGGATGTAAATGACGCGGTATTTTCTTCTCTGCATACAGTTGAAAAATAATTCTTTCGAGTCAGTTGCCAAAAAGATTGTCAAAACTCTATTTGTCAGTATTTTAAAATTTCCACGAACTGGTGCATAATAATCCGCTAATTATGCTTTTATTATAAATTCCAAAAAGCAAATGCACACACACAAAATGTTTTAATTTTATTTAGGCCCAGATTTAACGAATAATCCGGATTTAAAGAATAAGATGTTCGGTCCAAATGAATGCGGGGTTCGACTGTAATTTTCTGTTGTAATTCTTTCTTAAAAGTAAAATTTTAGAATAAGAATTACTTGTGTGTTAAACTTGAGTAAGATAAGAAGTAAGGTAATTGATTCAGCGGTTAATTTTCACATGTAAATTTTATTAAAATGTTTTATGTAAGTAGTTATTTAAAATATTTACAAGAAGAATAGGCTGAAAGAAATTAATAAATTTCGATTTATTTCATTACTATAATAAACGAAATTATTAAGAAAATATAGTAGTTTGAATTCTGAACTTTTTAATCTATTTTTTTTAAACGTTAACTGTAAAAGTATATTTTTATTAGTAATAAGCTTTAATAATCTTAAAAATAATAATAAGCATGCTTGTAAATTGTTTCTATGAAATATTTGTTATTTAAAATACCTATTTTTACTCTCCTTTCACCAAAACACAAATAATTTAGAGTTCGAAAAAATTTTTTAGAAGTTCTCGATTTTGGCAATAATTTCAGCAAACATTTCAGATCTCCTTCTCGCTATCAACGAAGGATTATTCTTATAACTGAGCAATATTGTTGTAGATTAAAATAAACACTCTTCGTTTATGTGGAGATACATAATTATAAAGAAAATATATTTACTCCTCCCTAATAAAGCATAAGAATATTTTAGGGGAAAAAATTATTTTATGTTCTGAAAGACAACGGTATAAATTACTGTTAATTTTTTTTAAAAAAATTCTCACAGAATGCATATAGTAATTTATTTATTTTAAAATGCATCAAGTTACATTAAATATTTTATATAATTGCATCTAAGCCCAATAAAGTTGTTAACAAAACCCGAATTTGCATAAAAAAACATAATACATGTTGTAAAAACTAATATTTTGTAAAAGCCATATAAAATTGAACCATTTATTATTTTAGATCACCATCTTCTTCGCTGCTTTTGCTGCAGTCCACGCCAATGGTCTTTTGGGACATGGTGCCCTCATCAGCACTGGAGTCAGCAACAGTGCCCGATCCCAAGATGTAAGTATACCATATATACTGGCAAATAAAACTACTTTAATTATGCTGCCAGCACAGTTAAAATAATGTTTATGCTTACTTATGCTTATTTATTAAGGAATTGTTATTCACTGTTTACAGGCTTTCGGAAACTACGCTTTCGGTTATGGAATTAAAGACGGACTTGGCGCCGCCAACTCCCGATCTGAAGTAGGAGATGGTTATGGAAACAAAAAGGGATCCTACACCATTGCTGACATCGACGGAAGGGCCCGACGAGTCGACTACGTTGCTGATGCCCATGGTTTCCGAGCCTCCGTCAAGACCAACGAACCCGGAACCGCTGCCAGCGCCCCTGCTGCCGCTCTCATCGCCAGCCCCTACGCCGGACCCGTCGCCCCTGTCGTTAACCACGTAGCCCCAGCTGCCCCTGCTGTTGCTGCTCCAGTCGCTCTTGCTGCCCCAGCTGTCTATGGTGGAGTTCTCGGACACGGAGCCGCCCTTGGTCTGGCTGCCCCTGCTGTTGCATACGGAGGTGCTCTTGGACTTGGACATGGAGCCGCCCTTGGACTCGCTGCTCCCGCTGGTCTTGCATACGGAGGTGCTCTTGGACTCGGATACGGTTTGGGTCTTGGAAAGGGTCTCCTCCACTAAATTCCTTTACAGAATTTTTAAAGAAAATATATCATCATACGCATTCACAAGAGATGTATTGAGAAATTTCATTGCTGCGCTAAAGAAATTTCTGAAATGGGAGTGATGTTACATTTTTAAAATTTAGTATAAATATTTCTTGAAATTTGTTCATTTAGAAGAATATGATTATTGTCAATGAAAAGGCTTAATTTATTTATATTGTGGTGATGTACGTTCATGAAGTATGAATAAAGACATTAAAAAATGTTATTTCTCCTTCCTTGTATCTTTTGTTAAAAAATTTAGTTAAATATTAAGTACGCAATTTTTAAAATAATTTTTAGTAATTACTTTATATTGTAAGACATATAAGAAGAGTAATCAAATACTAATTTTGAAAATTTAACAAATTTTTTTAACACTTGTAAGACATGGTTTGACATATTTTTTGGACATATATTTTTTGGTTTGTACAATTGAGTCAAATTAGTTTGTGAATTTCGAAGACATATTTATGCTTGTAGTTTCTTGCAAAATTTAATTGTGAATTTTAATAGATATATTTTTTTTTCAATTCCACTATCTTCCACTATTTACTTTTTTATTGTGTGATTAATTTATAATCTTAAAATTGTAAAGCAAAGGCTTAACAACATGATCACGTCCTATTTCTGAACAGAAAAAAGTGTTAGATGTACTTCCACATTCAGCATATATAATTATTTAAATTCAATTTACTCCTACCATCAGTTTCTCCAATAAGTTCTAAATTCAAGTTTCCTTTTTTATAACTTTAAGAACTGATTTTCAATTTTTTTTTTTTTTTTTTGTCATTATGTTGCTTAGTTTACCAAAATACCTTAAGTAGTTTTGCATCAGATGTATATTTAATTAAGTATACATGAAATACCGTTTATAATATCATTTTGACTAAAGGATTAAGTACCAAAAATGAATAAATGAAACGTTCTTAATCTGTTAAATTCAATCTATAGTTTAACAAATGTTCATGAAATTTAAACTATTCTAAATTTTACAAACATTCGCAAAATTTTCGAAATCTGATTTTAAATGGAAACATCCATATTTTCAAGATATGTTCTTATTCCTTCTATCCATTTCTATACACGTTCTTTAAAATTTTCCCATATGCCTAAAAATTCTCAATCCAGTCACTTACAAAATGAATTTAAATGTAAAGTTTTAAAGCATTGAAATAATCTTTGTGTGCAGTTGATAAAGAATTATATATATATATATATATATATATATGTTTGTTTTTTAAACTTCACCAGTCATCCTATGAAATGCATTTAGTGTTAATATTTGTAAATTAAATTACAAAATAAAATTGTTAATTAAGAAGTATTAAAATGTGATTTAGCACTGATGAGAATTAACAGACTGCTTTTGCTTAAAAAAATTTAACAATTTAACTTGAGATAAACAATTTTTAGAAGAAAAATAAATATGAAAAAAAAAAAAAACAAGTTGAATCAAGTAACTTATTTCTTTCAAACTTTTCTTTTAAAAAGCTAAAACTGTTGTGAAGAAGAACACTGCCAATATAATATACATTCGGACTTCAAAAAAAAAATGTTGAAATCAATTTTTTCTTGAAAAGAACTGTACTTAATAAATTGAAGCTAAGAGAAAACACCGTTTAAAAAATAAATAAAATTTCATTCCTGTAAAAATTTAATGAGACAATACATATCTCTCTTTAGTAATGATGGACAATTTCAATTTTTATACACATTTTCTAAGAAGAATTTATCAAAGCAAAGATTTCTTTGTACGGTAAAAAAAAGCTAGTGAATAAATGTCATTTGAGTTCATATTCTATGGTTATTTTTAATGTGATGTTTATTAATATTCTCAATAAACATGTAAACTGTTAATCGACTTTCCTCCTTTTTTGGTGCGGGCAACAAAGGAAAAATAATATTTTCTTGTGAAATCAAACCTGAATATGCATAAAAAAAACTAAAATTATTATTATTATTATTATGTACATTTCATTCCTAAAAATTTAAAATAAATGTTTTCAAGTTTCATATCAGAATACCTAATTACGCATAATCAGATACAGGTAATATAAACTTAAAATTTAAGGAAAAAGGGGAAGGAAAACATTAATGATTTTATTCAGCAAAATTTAGAGTGATTGTTTTTCGAATGCCTTATTTGGTAATATTTGCTTCCAATTTCAGTTTCAAGAAAAGGAATCATTATTATAAAAATAAATCATGTTAAATTTTAATATTTAGAAACAAATGCAAATCACAGGGTAAAAAATTGAACTTTTTTCTTTTAAATTAAATTACAACCAAGGACCATTTGGCTTAAATTTCTGAAATGACCCATTATTTTGAAGTGACAATATCAAAATAATCACAAATGATTTCAAATCTTTTTTCAATACTACTTTTTTTTCTGTCTGACCAAAAAAAAAAAAAAAAAAATGGCCGAGATAGCAGGTGGAAAATTTTTTTAAGATATGTAGGAAAATGGATTTTTCCGTTGTAGTCTCAATTTCATTGCAGACTATAATACTATAATGCGAAATAAAGGTAGATAAATTGAATATTTTTATTTAATAACTTTCAAATTACCCTTTACTTTTGTAGTTATTTAGATGGAAAAAAAGATTAAAATTCAGATCTGTCATCCACACTCTACTGATTGAACTGAATGAAGAATTTGTTATTAATATTCTTTTATTCAAGAAAAACAACTCTATAAATCAGCAGTTCTTAAACTTTTGATCTCCGTAGTCCCTCTTTGTGTATCACCTACAACGTGGACCCCCTTGATTTTGTACATTCCTCCGTGGATGCAATTGCTATCGTATTGGTACGCAATGAATTCAGTTCTTAATTTTTGCGCACTTGTTTCTACTATTTTTTGAAAATATTGCGATTTAGTAATGGTCATCTAGCTGTGAACAATAAAAAAACTGAATAAATACTCTTGATCGATCTACATGTTCTAGTAGAATTTTTTTTTCATTAAGGGCAATGTAATTATCTAGTCTAGGATGGCACACCTTTCATTTTTTCCACTTTGTCTTTTAGATTTCGTAAAAGAGCAAAATCTTAAATGATAGACCTTTGCGGAGCCCTTAAAAAGGCACTGGGGCAACTGGGATCCGCGGACCGAAGTTTAAGAACCAGTTCTATAGATAATTTGAAGGGTTGTGTTTCAGATACTTTTGAAATGAGGGATCCAAAATCCAAGTGTTTTCATGTATTTACAGATGGCTACTTTTAGGAAGATCTAAATACTGCTGGAAAGCGTCTTTTCCATTGTTTTTTTTTCTAGTATACTTTTGCAAGGAGATTTCAAACAAATGATAAAGAAGAGGAGGCTATCAGAATATTACTCAGAAATTCATTTCAGTATTTCAGGATAGCTTTGCTAGAGTAGTCAGTTTTTCTGATTCCTAAGCTGCAATACAGGTCATTAGATCCTCGAATCTCCCTCCCTTTCTCATTGGAGGAAGTCTCCTAAAGCTAACCTTATCACTGAGAGTTGGCATTGAAAAAGAATCATTTGGTTTATTAGAACCTGATAACTGTCGCATTTTGGGGGAAGAACAGGTCGATAGCCTGTTGAAAAGGATTCGAGATTTCAATTGCAAAAACTCTCTCCAGTATCTGGCCCTTCTAATGGACTATATATCATGTAAATAATAAAGAAAGGTTATAAATCCTTAACTCAAGATGGGAATCATTAAAGCATTGGAATACTGAGGATTTCCTAGCAGTTGACGTTAGCAAACTTGTTGCCCAGTCCAGACTTCTGACTGGACATGATTGTTTGCCAGAGCCTTTTCATCGCATTGGAATCTTTCAATTCCTTTTGTCTTTTGTCTCTTTTTAATGGAGCTGCGAATTGGCAACTACTATTACAGACCTAATACATTACCCTGGAGCTGGCATGACTTTTTTTAGTATGACGCCATATTTGTGGATATCAATTGTCATAATGTAATTTTGACGCCCAGTTTTCTCTCCAGTTTTGCACCTGAGCTCTGATGGTGCAGAATTGTATCAGGAACTCAATTAATCAGGAGAACACCCAAACCAAACAGACACTCTAGGAAACTTTAATGTACCGCAATATTATACGATATGGAAATTGTCGATTTTTTGCATCATGAAAATCCTCAAACATAGGCCGAGGTTGAGCCCGCAAACTTGTGTGTGTGTGTTCAAAACCATAACCGAACCAACTACGCTCCTACTAAATGGCCTTGCTGTCGGTCTTGTAATTCAGCAGATTAAATGAATTTAGGTCCATCTCCATCAATGTGCATCATTTTTTGGTGATTCTGAAACAATGACATAATTTCGTGCGAAAGGACTTTAATCGCAATGACTTCGGCTACTTCTATATTAGTTCCACAATGTTTTTTGGTCTTACTTTAGTACTTTTATACTTTGTATTAGCCTTGATGTTAGAAAGTTTACAAAATACTCTTTGTTCTGTTCTGATTTATATACAGTCTATAAAAAAACGACGCACAAAGAAGGAGTTAACCGATTGTAATGACATTTCCTATGCAAAGACATTTGTACCGAACATGAAAATGATTAAAATTTGGTGTCTAATGAATGGATAATGGGAGCTATAGCGCATCGGAACTGCGCTCAGCAGGTGTCTATAAAAAGCGATTCTCAATCTGATGGTCAAAATTTCTATTGCATTGCGATTTGGGATACCATTCAACAACTGAAACAATGCCTCGTCGTAGGATTCGAGCTCATTACGAGCAACTGCCAGAGTTTGAAAGAGGTCGTATCATTAGATTGAAAGAGGCAGGTTGGGCAAATGGGATAATCGCTCGTCATATGGGTCGAAACGATGTGGCCATTTGAAGATGTTGGTAAGAATGGGTGGACAGTGGCAGATTTCAATGTCATGATGGTAGCGGTCGACCTAGGGCCACAGCAGATCATGAAGACAGGTTGATTGACAAATCAGCTGTCACAGAGCCTGATTCATCGTTATCAACCATCAGACGGGCAACCCACACATGAGTGTCCACCATGACCATTCACAGACGGTTGATAGAGTGAAATTTACGCTCGTACCGACCACTACGCCACCTGTCCCTCACGCCTGTGCACTGTCAAGACAGATTATAGTTGTGCTGTCTTGATCAGGTTGGAATCATGCTGACTGGGAACGTATAGAGTATAGCGATGAATCCCGCTTCCAACTGTGTCCTGACGATTGTCGAAGACGTGTCTGGAGACGCCCAGGGAAGCGTGCCAATCCTGCTTTCACTATTGCACGCCACACAGGCCTTCAACCAGAAGTTATGGTCTAGGGTGCCATTTCTTTTGACAGCCGAACTCCTTTGGTCGTTATTAGCAGTACGTCGACGACATTCTGAGAACTGCTGTGCTACCGTTCCTTTTGCAGTGTCCTGGCCTTATTTTTCTGCAAGATAATGCCAGACCCCATACGCAAGTGTTGCTATGAACTGTCTTACAGCTTGTCAAACACTTCCTTGGCCAGCAAGATCAACAGACCTTTGTCACATGTTTACCTTTTTTTGGGGGGGAGGGGGGATTGGTAAACAATATTAAGGTAATTGAGGTCCCCGAGTTCCCCTCGCGACCACTTTGGTTCCAAAATATTTTCTATGAATAAGCTGCATTTTTTCCTCTGTGAACGACTTAGTGCCTTTTATTTCTGTGTTGAATGACTCATTATGGTTTATAACTGTAAACTAACAAAATATTTATAAAACAAATGGATATCTGCAATCTCTACTGGATGGAAATAAAACTTCGGTAAAAAAATTGATCAAACAAGGAAAGAACCTGATTAAATAATGCATATAAACCATGATAGTGGGAGAAAGTTTGAGAAAACAATGAACATGAGAAGTTTGAGTTTCGAAAGGTAGATTTTCAAATGCTACCAAAAGAACTCCATCAAAACAGATATGAAGCCACACTTACCACCGGTCACACTGTGCCCTGTCAAAAAGACAGAAGCAAGAAAAAGTTCAGCACACTTTTGTCGATCATCAAAACTACAATAACTTGAACGAAAAAAGGCAATTTTGCATGAAAATATCATTGCTATAATGTTAGCTAAAAATGTGTCTGATATGTGTCCTTTATTAAATTCACGCATATTTGAAAAATTTTAATTAAGTTTGATTGAATTTTTCCTCAAATTATCAAAGAAAAACTGAAAAATCCTTAAGGTAAGAAAGTAAATTTCTTTTAATTAAATTATTCACTGAAATTACGATTTATCGTGTACAATAAAAATAACTATAACTCCATCACCCCAAGCGACCACTAACGTTAGCATTGCGCGCGAGTGCATGTTTTCTCCCGAATGAATATTAAGAATTCTTTGCACGCGTCACGGCTTCTTCATAGGAAGGTTCTCAAAAATCAAGAAATCCCGGAAAGGGTTTTTCATTCGAAGTTAGTACAAAGGGGCAAGGAGACCCACTACTATAACCATCAAAATTATAAAATACGACGTAAAATAACAAAATAAAAAGCTTTATAACTCAACAACTACATTAAAACGTATATATTCTTCCAAAAAAGAAAGAAACCAAATAAATGCTAAAAAATATCTCAAGGGCATTTAAAGGAATTGAACGCTTTATTGTATCAATGATTACTAGAAAGAAACATGTTTCTTTAATTTCCGATCCACATAATAAAAAATAGCATTGTCACATTCGAGCAATAATAAACAAATACAAAAATGATTGAATTGGTGTCCTAAAATCGAGTATAAAATGATCATTACGGAGAGAGCCGGATGAAGGTTATTTTAAGTGGAATGAACGGCCTTGGGTGACCTTAAATAAAGGTGTGGCTGTAAAAAGAGTTCTTTCTCTAAGTCTTTATAATTTTTCAAAATTTTACAATAACATTGTTAGACATCTTAATTCATTGACAATTCGTGATAGCGACATATTGGTCGTAAAATTTGATTTTGAAATGTAATTTTTCAAGAGGTCATTTGATATAAACGCCATAAATTATACATTAATTTACAAAAAAATTCAAACGTATGTTATATGGCATCCTTCGTAAAGTGTAAAGAAATTAGCTTTTGTTTCAGATAACATTTTAGACAAAATATAATGCGATTTTTTTAAATTTTATTGTTTTAAAATACGTTCAAAGTTCGATCCAGGTCTTTGACATTAATAATATACCTGTACATTAGCAAAAGTTTCTTGAAACGAAATTCGAAACTGAAATATACTCATAGGCATATAATTTATTACAAAGAATAAAGTGAAATAATTGAAAATTAATTTCAAACATTTTCAAACAAACATTTTTTTTATTCCCTTAAATACTTGAAGCAGTGAAAAATTAAAATGAATTAAAAAATATTCGACTCTGTTTATGACATAAAGCACTAAAATCATTCCCCTTTAATGCTTCAGATTTTTATCATCTATAGTATAGATAGTCTATAGCAGTGGTCTTCACTCTTTTTCAACTCATGGAACTCCATGAATTTGAAGGTGCTTTCATGGAACCCCTAGAACTAGAAAGAGTTTTCGTAGACTCCATTCCACACACATACTTAAAAGAATATATCTCAAAATAATATTTAAAGTAAATCAACATGCCATAGGTACTTTATGTAAAGGCAATCAAAAAGTATTACATTTATTAAAAAGTTCTAATATAATTTTTTAATATAATTTACTCATTAATAATATTAATTTGGGATCTAAATGTCACATATCATGCTTTATATTTAGTAACTGGGATATCTTGATTGCCTTTTTTTCACACAAACTGTCGAAGTCTAGGGAGATTAAATGCAATAGTATTACATATTCTGAGTTTATTTTGTTTTCATATTTTGTTTTTGTAGCCACTCACATTAAGAAATATATTTCCCTTACACACATTGTTCTGAATAGCATAAAAATGTTTATAGCTGCGAGGAAAATACCGTGTATTTTGCATGAATTCGCAACCTAATGTTTAGGAGCTGCTCTTGGTTAAATTTAGATTTTAGCATTGAATCTGTTGATATGTCAGTAAGTTGTTCCCTCTACTTCCTTAGTGGTATTTTTTCCACAATTGCAGAAAGATGCATTTTCCAACAGAAAACTATTTAGTTTTTGCAAGAGACATTGTGCTAACAAGTGTAAAACTATCTTGTGGAACCCGAGATAATAAAAAATAGAATATTCACAATCTAGTTGGAAATATATATATACAAAGATAAATTTTTTAAATATTATTTTATTATATTATAATAACTTTAAAAAATATTGCGAAATAAAGTTATTAAAAATAAATACAATTTTCAGTTTTAATCAATAGGATGAGCTTTAGATACTTGCAACTATACAAATTTCATAGAGAACTTGAATCCATTTTACATACATATTTATAAGTTTCTTTTCCATTTTTTTTATTGTGACTCGTGGAATCCTTGGGTATGTCTTGTGGAACCCCAAGTTTCCATGGAACACAGTTCATAGACCACTGATCTATAGTATAGAGAATCATCTGAGTCTGCTTTTAAGGATTCTATACAAGCGGTGAACAGAAATTCATTTTACTTTATGTACAATTAATTTATATGTTTGGATAAAATAAATCTTTTAAATTCAAAACAAATTACTTATATTTCCATACTATAATACGAAGTGATTTAGATTATAGTATCCGTACATGTAATTTAGACATAAAGCCTTACAAAAGGCTCCGTGGTTTGAGAAAAGAAGGGCGTGCCAGTAAGATTTATAGAACTTTAATTTCACAAATAAATGTTGTCTTAAAATAGTTTGAAAAAATGCTTACATAAAAACATTCTCTTGAACATTATTTTGATTGTTTATTTGATTGATTGATTATTAACATTCTAAAGCAACACTATGGCTATTGGTCCAATGCTGAAAGGGGCTGAGCTTTCCGAAAAGGTTTTCCAAACTACAGTGAAAATCGTTTAACACGAAACTGACGGGGACTGAAATATTTTTTCGTGCTAATAGATACTATAAAAAAATATATGCTTAACAAAAGTAGGTATATTAAAGTACATTTTATTCATATAGATATGTGCATGTATTTAATAAAAATCAATGAAACAAAAAAAATTCTGAAATTTAAAACAAAATTTGGTATACCAAAATCTGTATAGATTTCCGTTTTCGACTTTTCTTTAGTTTATGATCAACAGCCTTTAGAAGCTCCATCACTTTATGCTAAATAGCAGTTAAGTTTCCTCCTCAGCATTTTTCCATCGGCCACTAAAAAAATTCTTCTAAAATAGGAAAAAAAGCCTGGACCAAACTCACTAATTTTTAATCACACTATGATGTACTTGTCATCGAATTCCAAAGCCAATTCCATCTGATTCTGATGAGAGATCAGATGTTTTTGTGTGGCGTTTGTAGGGGTGGAGGGCAATAAACATTGGCTCTTGTAACTGGCTATTCCGATGGCATTTCAAAGACAAGTTAGCCTTCTTTCTACGAAACATGTGAAACCACCTCTCTTTCATTTCACACCCGTCTTATATCTCACTTGCACGGAAGGTGTTTTCCGAATTTTGCTCATTCTCAGAGTCTTTTCGAGTTAAGCGATTTTACTTTTGGGTTAAGAGGGAAATAATGCATGAAAATACATAGTAGTTAGTCGGAACCTTTGTATTATTTCGTGTCAACCGGTATATCGTCTTGAGCGTTTTTGTAAACTGATTTTACTTTATAAGCCGACCCCCCCCCCCCCCACACACTCTTCATCGGGAAGCAAACACCCTTGAGCTTAACTTTTTTTTGTGGGAGGGGGGGGGGAGATTATTTTTTTCAGGAGAAAATTTACATACAAGTTTTAACAGAACTTGCTAAGAAAAGAAATTACAGAGTTTCTTCAGATTAAACACAGAGTTGTAGAATTTCAAGATTAACTTGCAAAGTTCAGAGGAATGAGGAAGAAATAAATAAGGTAAGATAAAAATACGTTCACAGATTTGTTGACTTCAGTTTAGTTATATATTAGATCAGTCAGGTATATGTTTTTGTATGAATAGTTTGTTGCGGTACCTCCTCCTCGAGTTGGTTGAGGTGGAGACCTCACGGATTGTTGAGATTTTCGGGGGGGGGGGGATACGAACGCAGTAGTGATTCAGACGCCATTAATCGGACAGGAAATGGTGACCAATAAATATTCACAAGAATTCCCTTTAATTAATATAACGTTAAACCTCATTATGCGATGAATTGACTAGGCAAACTGGATAATAAGAAATATTGGGTACCTATCTTTCACGTGAGATTCAACCTGTGAGCTTGGCAAAGAGAAATCTTCTAGTAACTTCTAATAGTGACTGTAGTTTAAGAATAAGCGACTATAAATCAGGCAGTACTTTCATGGCTATATAGCTCACATAATAATTATTCTCTATCTCACTGACTATTTCTATATTATTAAATAGTGACATTCATTAGAGAGGTTGAGTTGTTCTAGCCCAAAGTGCGGATTTGTCTGGATAGAAGAAATTCCGAGTTACAGAGGGCAGTTCTTTATTGTTACCAGTTGTAAAAAACCAAATGCAAGAATAACACTAAGACAAAGAAAATAAAACCTAAAAATCTGTCACAAAATGCAATGCGAAGAATGAATCATTTAATTGCATGATACTACATTTTTGCTATTTATTTTTCAAAAATTAATAACTATTATTAAATAGGGAAATAATTCACTCGAAGAGTTTATAACTATTGAATACATGCGACAAAAATATTATTTAAAGTATATATGCATACTGAGCACAAATTTCTTCGAAAGACTAAGGTAAAAAAAATATACATGAAACACTTATAAAAAGAAGACGCAAGAAAAATACATAATTAAAAAAATAGAGAATGAAACTGGGGGGGGGGGCAAGAGTAATATATGGGTGAAAAACTTTGCAATTTTGAAGGAAAAATTGACAGAGATGAGACACCGGAACGAAAATTCTGCTCTCCAAACTTTCACACCACGCTAACATAAAAATTTTAGGCCTTGTTAGATTTAATCAGCAACTTTTCTACACATTTCAGTTTGAAAAAAAATTATTTATACTTAAATCTTTAAGTTAAGAAAATATGAATACATTTTTCATGATATTTCATAAAAATCCTCGAAATGTTGTGCATCTAATATGAATCTCAAACACTTGTAATAACATAACTATATACAAACGAAAAAGTTTAAAAATTTTACTATTTTACTACTTAGGCAATTATTTTTTTAAAAAAATGTATCAAATATTAATGTAGATATATGAGATATAACCTATTAATATATATAAAAAATATGCATCAATGTCTAATTTCTTCTACTTAACCTCGATTACATAACGCGTAATA
The DNA here is from genome assembly GCA_019973975.1 of Trichonephila clavata. Lineage (NCBI taxonomy): Eukaryota > Metazoa > Arthropoda > Arachnida > Araneae > Nephilidae > Trichonephila > Trichonephila clavata. The sequence continues at coordinate 186,676 of BMAO01027230.1, read as the reverse complement.
TAAAAATAAATAAATGAAACATATCGATTTGATTCGAAAAATTATTTCAAATTTCTCTCAAGGTTATATATATATATATATATATATATGTGTGTGTGTGTGTATATAATTTTTCCTCTAACTAACGTTCCATATTTCCTTGGGTGGGGTTGTCAGCGCACATTCTTGATTAATTTAAATATTTCAGACGGATACATCACATGCTTAGATGCAGTTGTCCTTGTTAAACAAATGATATAAAAGAGAATCAGATTTTTCTTCATATAACAAAATCTGATACTTTGTTAAGTACAAGAGATCGATAGACTCACAAAATGATTGCTAAGGTAAGAAATGTGACTTCTTTCATTTGATTATTAGTTATTTTAGCAAATTTTAAGTAATATAGAATTGTTTCAAACTAATCATATTTCATCAGACTTTTATTTAACTTATCGCAATTAAATTTAGTTTAACAACTAGTTACGTGTTTGTTGCAATTATCTTTTAAAAACAAATTTTAGAATAACATTTGTGTATTAAAAAAACTTAGGAGTAAGAAATACCATCAGATGGGCTAATTTTAACATGTAAATTTTATTAAAATCTATTATATGTGAAGCTGTTTTATAAAATAAATGATGTTATGAATAGACTGAAAATAAGATATGAATGTAATATTATTACGTTACTAAAATAAAAGGAATTATTAAAATTCTTGCTAAGTATTATTGATTTTGTTCCACTTTTTAATTTGTTTTTAAGAAAAAACCTGAATTTTAAAATATTATTTTTATTAATAATTAACTTTAAGAAACCTGAAAATATCAGAAGGAGAGCTTCTACAAACACAATTATATCAGTTATTAACATTTTGAACAATCGCAATTTATAAGATAACGGATGCAATTTCTATGTTTCATCATGAGTTGACATTTAAAGATTTAGAGAATAAGAATGGTTAATTCAAATGAGTTTTTTTTAAACTGTTTTTTTGAGTTGTTACTTTATAAAATTTCAACTAAAACTAAAATAGGAATTCAAAATTTTGTCATTAAAGTAGTAAAAGTAATTATTAAAATCTGTTGTTAATTTTTTCAAATTTAATTTATTCTTCATTCTATTTTTTATGAAACTTCAATTCTAAAAATTTATTTTTATCATTATTATGTTTTGCGAATGCTGAAGCATAAATGTATTAATCCTTAACTTTTTAAAATAACCGTAATCTGTTTAACAGATAAATCTTCTAAATTCTAACGTAATTTATAAAAATTTTAACTCCGAATTAGAATCAAAATTCATTGCAATCGATGAAAAATTTTAATTTGCAATAAAATACTAAAACACAAAAATGGTGAAAATTGGGGTTTTTTTGGAGTAAATTACATTTTATATACCATTGTCCATAAAAACAAACCCATAAATCATAAATCGTTTCTATAAAACTTTTAAAGATATACATGTGAATATTAGAGCTTAATGTCATCATTTTTGTTTCTTTTCATTTCAAAAGAATAAAGGATTGATAATATAAACTGCAATATTTTTCGCTATTTTCACCACTACTAACAAATTTGACAATTCTAAATTAATTTTTAGAAGTTTTCACTTTCTGTGCAGTTATTAGAATAAATATTTCTGATACGGGACTAATCAAAGAAAATTTTCTTTTACACATGATATATGTACAATTAACATTCAAATATCATAATAATGAAAACATACATTTTCTCTCTAATACAGTTTAATGATACTTTTAGAAGAAAAATATGTTATGTTTAAAAGAAAGTTATTAAAAGCAAATTATGTTTTAAAGACACAAATCACTATTAAATAAAAATATATGTATTTCATACAAAATATAGAGTAACTCATTTATTTTACAAATTATTTCATGAATTATATTAAACAACAAGGATAATTAAGGTATGTTACTACCTTCGGAGCACTTTTTTTGAAATATATAAATTTTACCCTAAATAAATACATTTTTATTTGAAATGGGGTATAAAACTAGGAATTCAAGTACAATTTCCTCAAAATTAAAAATAATTTTGGATATATTGGGAATTTTGAGTGAAATTTTAGTGAAAAATTGCAGTTACGGTTAGGTTTATATTGCAAATTCTAATTAATATATTCGAATAATATTTATATAGTGCATAAACAATATCATTAACTGTGATTAGAGCTATGTGATTTGTAATATTTTGAAAGTTTTTGAAATATGTCTTTTTTTATGCAAGAACTCAATTTTTTACAAAAAACTAATGTTATTTTCTCACAAAAAGTGCAATAAAATACTTTAACATATACAAAGAGATTAGATAATAATCTATACTGGAAATAAAACTAAATAAAATATTTTCTGAAAATTTCAATTCAATATCTTAAAAAGAAATCCTATAGTGAACTTTACCGTGAAGCAAAAAAATTGAAAAACATAGTTTCTCAGAAAATGCATTTATAGAGATTTTAATACAGGATACAAAATTTCTACTAATTGTACATTTTTTAAACTCACCGTATTTGGTCAAGATCTCTTTAGCATCATGTTTAACTAATTTGGACTTTTCTTAACCTTTTGTTGTTTTCAAAGAGTTTTATAGACTATAACAATTGTCGTTTTTAGTGAAATTTTGATGAAAAATTGCAGTTACGCAAAATTCTAATAAATGTATTCAAATAATACTTATGCAGTAGATGAATAACATCTTTATCAATATTTGTAATTCTTTTGAAAGTTTTTTAAATATGCTAGATTTTGTGCAAAAACACGATTTTTTAAAAAAAAATAATGATTTTTTTCATAAAAAAGCAATGAAGTACATAAATATATACACAGGGATTAGATGTTGCTTCATAACACAGATATAACTAAATAAAACATGTTCTGAAAATTTTAATTCAATATCTTAAAAATATTTTGTGTAGGCATCTACTTCCGGTTTTGTAAAATCCATTCATTTCCCGTTTACTAATTATGCTACAAGTTTGCTTTTAAATACGGTAGAAATAAAAATAGAGTGTTTTTGGAATCTTAAATGTAATGGGCTATTAAATAAAAGCATAAAAGAAATTTCGAACGTTTTCCCAAAAAATTCGAGTTTTGGGTAGTCACATACCTTAAGCAAAAATCCAATAACTCTACTGTCAAAGTCCCAATTTCCAGGGGAAAACAGGATTTCTACTATATGTGGTAAGAAATAGTACTTTGTTTGGAAAAGCAATATAATTAAAAAGGTTATTCTTTTAGGTCACCATCATCTTTGTTGCTCTTGCAGCAGTCCACCCATTAAACAAAACATTAAATCTATATATCTTTTCTAATTATCTTGCTCTAGATACTATATGTAAACTTTTTTTTAACTTATACTTCCTTTTTTGCAGGTAGCCATCCTCTTCGCTGCTCTTGCAGCAGTAAATGCCAGTGGACTTTTGGGACATGGTGCTTTGATCAGCACTGGAGTCAGCAACAGTGCCCGAACCCAAGATGTAAGTATATTGCATAATAGAAATACAAAAAAATGGAATATATCTTTTTATTTAGAGACAACAAATGACTTCGACATTATTTAATTTACACTACATCTTTATTTCATGTTGTAGGCTTTCGGAAACTACGCTTTCAGCTATGGAATTAAGGATGGACTCGGTGCCGCCAACTCCCGATCCGAAGTAGGAGATGCCCACGGAAACAAGAAGGGATCCTACACCATTGCTGACATCGACGGAAGGGCCCGACGAGTCGACTACGTTGCTGACGGACACGGATTCAGAGCCACCGTCAAGACCAACGAACCCGGAACCGCCGCCAGCGCCCCTGCTGCCGCTCTCATCGCCAGCCCCTATGCCGGACCTGTCGCCCCCGTCGTTAACCACGTAGCCCCAGCTGTCCCTGCTCTTGCTGCTCCACTCGCTCTCGCTGCCCCAGCTGTTTATGGAGGAGTTCTCGGACACGGAGCCGCCCTTGGTCTTGCTGCCCCCGCTGGTCTTGCTTACGGAGGTGCTCTTGGACTTGGACATGGAGCCCTCGGTCTTGGACTCGCTGCTCCCGCTGGTCTTGCATACGGAGGTGCTCTTGGACTCGGATACGGTTTGGGTCTTGGAAAGGGTCTCATCCACTAAATTCCTTTAAAGAATTTACAAAGAAAATATATCATCACACGCATTAACTAGAGGTGTTGTATTGATAACTGTCGCTGCTATTGCAAAGAAAATTCTGAAATGCCAGTAATGTTATATTTTCAAAACTTAGTATAAATATTTTTCGAATAATTGTTCACTAGGAAAGTATTAAAATTGTCACAGAAGAAGCCTAATTTATTTATAATGAAGTGATGTATGCTGGTGGTATGAATAAAGATATTTCGAAATGTTATTTCTTTTCTTGTATTTTTTGTTTTCCAATTTTTTAAATCAGATTATGATTTAATTTATAAAAATAATATCCACACTCACAAATAGTAACTTTTAAATTTTAATAAATTTTTTATGTTTGTAACATTTGAGCTTATATTCCTCGTTTGCCCAAATTAGTCAAAGTAGTTTTTGAATTTTAAAAAAAAATCCTGCTTTTAGCCTTTTGCGAAATTTTATCCTGATTTGTAATGGATATATTTTATCCTTTTGATTTTTTTTAACATTAATTAATTTATTTCTTTATTGTGCAATAAATTTTATAATCCTGCAAGTTTAAATCACAAGCTTAAAAACATTATTACGTCCCAGTTTTGACTAAGAAGTAATTGGGTGTACTTTCATGCATTTTATAATATTATTTATGTGATCATACTACTATATCACTTCATGTGATAATACATGTAAGTTTCTAGTATACATTCTCATTACATGGTTCTTCTTTTATTTTAAAAAATCGTTGTCAATTTATATGCATAGCTGTTTTATATTTTATGAAAAGTCCATGAGATATTGTTTGTACCATTTTTATTGTGAAGGATTAAGTACTAATATTGAGTAGTGAAACAATCTTAATCGTTTGAAGACAATCTGTACTTGAAAACCCTTTCATGAAATGTACATTTTTGTAAATGTTACATACATTTGCAAGATTTTGAAAATGTAATTTTAAAAGGTAATTGCATGTTTTTCAGATTCCATCTCTTTATTTCTCTACATTTCTTACACGTGTTCTTTATTAGATTATTTTGAAAATACATAAAAAAATGTTGATTCTGCCACTTACAAAGTCAATATTACTGTAAAGTTTTGAAATATTAAAAGAATCTATTTATATAATTGATAAAGGACACCGATAATTTTTTAAAGTTTTATCACTCATCTTATTGTTATTTTTTATATAGTCATGCCTTCAAAAAATAAAATTTTTCAATAACTTCTTCCAAGCTTATTTTATTTCTGGGTTATGGATTAGCAAATGTCAATTTTTTTATGCTTATTTGTAAGCATGCATATCTTTTTAAACATAACAGCACTATTCGCATACAAAATTTTCTAAAAATTATTGTAAGAAAATCTATGTAAATAAGTGAGTAATTTACGTGTAAAAGTGCCTGTCTGTATGACAGAAATCATTAGACTTTCGAGTCCATTCACACTATAAATCTAAAGCTTAGAATACCTTGCTTTTATCTTGAAAAATGAATTTGACTTACATATCTTACATTTTCAGAAATGATTATGAAATTATTAATCAAAATTTGATCGTGTATGATACATTCGAAAACATGGTGCTGCACATAATCCAACATCGCAATCTGGACAGTAGAATCGTGTTTATAATTACCTTCTTCCCTTTATAGTCTCTCTTTGAGCAGCAAATAATACATTGCCGCGTTCTATTAGTCTTCTTCTTTGTTGGGGGAATGTAGTCAACCAAGTGTCTTTCAGACAAGCGTGAAGGGGGGGGGGGTACACAGCAGAAGGACGTCTTCCTTTTGCAGAAAATTCCACTGAGTGGTTCTTTTCAATTATTCGAAATCATAAAAAGCACATGTAAAATAATTCGGGAAGGACCGATTGCACAGTGTAAATTTTTACAGTGCCCGAGCTACACTAAAGGTGGTCCAGGATGCTATGTTTCTCCAAACCGATAGAAATTTACCGAAATGCTTACAGAAATATAACTCGATATCAATTTTTTGGGAGTTAAAATAAATAGGAACAACAAATTGTATCAATTAACGAAACTTTTTGATGTGTAACATCTTTACTCTCAGTTGCTGGATATTTGTTGGAGTGATTTCGTGAAAAGGGACGGAAATGCATAACAAGAAGTCGGGGGAAGCGCGCGCTGTTTGATGTGACCAATTCAGCGCCTTAGGGGGTGTCTCTACGCTAGCCTCGTCTCGGGGTCCAACTGTAGTAGCAATTAAGACGCCCGCCTACCGCACATACAAGCACAAGTCTTGTCATTTTGGTGGTGGCATACATTTCTCCGAATAAAACGGTTAAAAAGATTAAAAAAAGATTTCCTGCATTTTGTACTTTTACCGTATACCGAAGGTGGTTCTGCTCTTTTTTAAAAAAACTATCACTCGCTTCCTATGATTTTGAGTTTTGATTTTAACGTTAACTTCAGTTTGCCAGAAGCTGAGCCGCTCATAGCTTTTCCGAAAGATGAACTCAAGCTCGAAATGAACACTAATCGAAATGCTTCGACAACTAACAGTGGTACTGCTATTGACGCCGTTTTTCAACAATTTTAAATACTTTGAAATCACAAGTATATGTGTCATACTTTAGTTTTCATAAATCTATTGTCTCCGCTCTTCCCTAAATTGAACAATAATAAATATTTTTGATAAAAAAAACTGCATTACTCCTTGTGTTAATTAAATAAAATTTTCATTAAAGATGTAATTATTCGATAGAAAATTATTTCCAGTCATAACCGATTCATTTCTTTCAGGATTAAAATCACTATTACCATGATAACAAGTCAGATGTTACACATCATATGTGACTACTGTAAGACTCGTTTCTTTTTTTTAAACTTTCTACTTATTTTTTTTCAATTTAAGCTGTTTTGAAAAGAACGCTAGCTGTTATAATATGTGCATGCTGTTATAGTATTATCTATACATAAAATAAAACTCAAAGTTTGGTGAACCTGAGTTCGACTCAGTGGGAGGGGTAATAAAAGGAAGAAACATATCATACCATGAGCAACTTTTATTTACTCTAAGAGCATTTCTAATGTGGTTACAGTTAGCAAATAAAAGCGAATTACCCTAACTACCATTTAATAACAAGTATCAATTACCTGATACAGGTTGAAGTCAGGCAGATGCACCGGATCTGAATCTCGTAGACCTTATATTAATGACAAGACTACAAGTCTTATGCAATTCTAATAAAAATATGTAGACATTCCCAAAATATATTCCTTAACTTAGTTATATTATCATTATCTTCTACGATTTCAAAAGCAATATCTTCTGTGAACTCACTTCTCTTTACTTTAAATAGTAATACTAATTTGTCTAAGTTACGCTTTCACGTAAAATAAGGGAAAATACACACTATTTTTATAAAAGGGCATAAATTTACGTTTGTAGCCATTTGTATGAAACAGTTTTCATTCAGAAACTATCTTCCTCTGAGATGGAAAAGAATTAAGAAACTGCAATAATTATTCCTGAATGTTGTTTAGAAACAAAAATTAATTTAGTGAAATCAAGTTTTCCTAAAGTGAAATAACACCTTTGATATATATCTTTGTTGAATGAAAAGAATGTTGAAGAAGAAGACAATATTTTGAGAAACAGATTATTATATATGTCTTTTATTGAGACATATTATTTAAATCTAATCTTCTGCATTTTTCTATCAGGGAAAAAGTTCCTTTCAAGAATCGATACAAAGAAAACAGATAAAAATGGGAATAATAATTTTTATATAATGTTTTATTTTGTTATCCTTTAATATTGAATTTTATATCAACATAGATGATAATTAAAAATTTGAAATATGTATTGAAACCTGGAACATCCACATATAATCCTAATTTTTACAATGGAAAAAATACAAACAAAAATTCAAATTATTTTAATAAAATTTTACTCTCTATTAGGAAATATAAGCATTATCAAAGAAAAATATTCATAAATATCAGAATTTACTTACAATCCACGCAAACAAAAAAAATTCTTTTACATAAAAATGTTTAACACATTTTCTAAGACTCCAAATAGAATCTATTACATTCTTTCTCACAATAATAATAAACCCTACTTATTTTTTATTTTATTAAGTTTTTTAATTTTTTCCCTGGAGTATTTTTCACACAAAAAAAAATTCATAAGCTTGATAAATCTGAAAAAGCTATGCGCAAGTATGATAGAATAACTATGTCTTATTTTTAATGCGTGTTCATATTTTTCAAGTTCAAGCATCCCGAAAATTTGCCCCATCTTTCTTTTTTATTTAAAATCAACTTCTTAAAGGCACCTTTAAAATGTAAATATTAATGCGAAAAAATTCTGAGGATACATGTATTAACCAGTAATGAACCAATTTGTTTCTGTAAAGGAAGACTATAATATTTTTAGAATTCAGACTGTTTTAAGAAAAGAAAGTCATTCATCTTATTAGGCAAAATTACACTGATTGGTAATTGCTAAGGAACAGCTACGTTTTTCATAGATGAACAATGACTGAAGAATGAAACTAAGTACATATTTAGTAGGGACGATGTACATTTATTATAGTGCAAAATAGTAGAAATATTACCACATCGAAAATTAAAAATTTAAAGTCTTTTCTCCGGAGGAACCGGAAACCACTAAGAAGGGGTAGCAGACACATGGTCATCAAAGGGGTTACGTTACAGGGGAGATAGGCAGAGCCACATAAAACTTGAAAGCTTCAATCTGTTTGCTATAGGTTGATTGATTGATTGATTATTAACGTCGCCCTGTTTGCTACAGGACTGTACATGATAGTGAGTGTTCGTATTTTCAAGAGTTTTATAAGATAACTTCGAATTATCGCGTTTTGTAGTCTGGCCAGCCACAGATTTTACTTCGAAATATTGAGTGTACCAAAACGTATTGTCTTAGTTCGAAATATTCAAAGATTTTCTAGGGACTGAATGCATACTTCGAATATACATATGTATATACACATAATTTATGAGGTTATTATAATCGATGGCAGACCAAATGACAAGTAAATAAATACACTCACTTCCAAAAGTTAGGCACGGAGACCAAAAAGCTAATTTCTGGAAGCCAATCAGAATTGAAGAGGATGCAATTCGCTGCAGAGGTAGATGGAAGTATGCAAATACGTTAGGTAACAGCCAATCGTGCTTTCATTTCAAGAAATATGCAAAAATGGCAGTCTTATAACAAGCCAGCTTTATGAAGGGTTACAGAAGTTGATTGTAAGTGCTGATAGAAGGTGTTTAAGACATACGTATTTCTATGACTTCCAGAAAACGAATGAACGATTCTGAGCGCTGGCGTGCTGTGGGGCGCATTGAAACACGGCAGTCGATCACACCTGTTGCTCTTTTCTTTGGCGTTCATCATTCTGTAATTTCACGTTTATGGAAACAATTCCAAACCACACAGACAGTTGTCCGAAGGCCCGTAGGTGGTCACCCAAGGGTTACTACATTGATCGATTTATTGCTATTGTAGCCAAGCAGAATCGCAGAGTGACCTCCAGACGTGTGACATCTATGGTTACAGCGTCCATTGTTAAGGCTATATCTGCAACTACTGTACGCCGAAGATTACATATGAATGGACTGTATGCCCAGGTACCTCGAGTTTGTGTTCCTCTATCCGCCCAATCAAGAGGGGCACTATTAAATTGGTGCCAGAATATGGCAATTGGACTGTGTCTGACTGGGGCAATGTAATGTTTACTGATGAGCCAAGATTTGCTCTGGAGCTAGATGACAAGCGTATAAGGATATGGCGTAAACAAGGAACACGCAATCAGCCCCAAATCATCACCGAACATCACGCATTCCGAGGCAGAAGCATTATGGCGTGGGCAGGGATTTCATTAAGATACCGCACCGACCTGCACATCCTTAAACGGGGTTCTGTGACGGCTGTCCGTTATCGAGATGAAGTCCTAGAACCCATTGTGAAATTGTACCCTGCAGCAGTTGGCCCTACTTTAGTTTTAATGGACGATAACGCACGGCCGCATGGAGCTGACATCGTCGGAGAGTGGAGTGTGAAGGGATTGTGCGTATGGCGTGGCCAGCATATTCGCCCGACATTAATCCCATTGAAAATCATTGGGATGCTCTCGGCCATGCTGAATCTTCACGTTTCTCACCTCCAGCCACTCACTCTTATTGAGCTGGAAATTGCTCTACAAGAAAAATGGCGATTGCTTAATTCTGCGGTGTTTGACCACCTAATTGAAAACATGGTCAGAAGGTGTAAACTTTGCATACAGATAAGGGGGGGGGATCACATACCCTATTGATGTCCTTTTTTCATTTGATGCTGTTTATTTTCCCTTTATACATAATTCTGTTTAAGTCTCCAGTATAACATTATCTGATAACTTACAAAAATTTAAAATTGTTTTCATTTCTGTATATAATTATTGATTTTGTTTTATGTATAAATATATATGCTACTTTTCTGCCAAATTTTGTGTCAATCAAATCAGTATTTGTTGATTTTTTTTTTCATTTTACATCTTTGTACTTAACTTTTGGGAGTGAGTGTATCTTGCCATGCAAATTTAAAGCTTAATGCAATTGGTGGTAAATATACTTACCACGTCCTTAGAAAGAGTAAACACATGATAATCCATAAATTTTAAATAGGCAAAAAATAATTATGTATGTACATTTAAGGAATGTAAGTTTAATATATGAGAATGGAAATTTTTAAGCACAATATATAAAATATAAAGTTTATAAAAGAGCATTTACAACACCATTCTTATAAAAGAAATATATTAAAATAAAAAAACAGAAAATATAAAACGGATTTTTTTCTATAATTTAGAAAAAGAGAATGTTAAGAATACCTCAAGGTCATTTGAGTGCATTGAATTCTTTATTGTATCAATAATCACTCATACGAAACTTATTTCACTAATTTTCGTTTCAGATCTTACATAGTATAATTGCCCCATTCCAATAATAATAAGCAAATATAAACATTTTTTGACTGAGTTTCAATAATCGAACATTAAATAGTCTTTGCTATTCACGTGTTTGAAGGTTATTTTAAGTAGAATGAACGTCCTTGGGTAACCTCGAGTTAAGTTGAGGCTGTAGAAAAGTCTAACAATCAATCTCCTAAGTCTACAATTTTTCGATATTTTACGATCGCATTGTAAGATATTTTAATTCATTTGATAACTTGTGCTAATGGTACTTAAAATTAGATGCATAAATGTAACTTCCCGTGTGCTTTTAGATATAATTGCCATGAATTACTTCCCCAGTAATTTACAAAAGAATTCAAATGCAAATCGTCAGACTGTTTTCTCATAGCTTCATCATTTCGTGTCTTTTAAATGATTCTGCTCTATGGTAATTACCATTGCAGACCTAGTACATTCCCCGAGAGCTGATATCCCATTATAGTGTGGCAACATATAGGTAGATATCAATTGCCACTGTGTAATTTTGACACCAAGTTTCCCATCCAGAAAGGTGGGAATAAGCTCTGTCAATGCGAAATTGAACTAGGAGTTTAATTTTGCCGAGAGTACTCAAGCCAAACAAGCACTCTAGTTATCTTAAACATGCCACATAATCCTATGACATGGACACTGTCGATTTATCCGCATCATGAAATCCACCGATCTAAACAGGGATTGAACCCGCAAACTTGGAAAAACAAGGTCAGCGCCTAACTGACTACACTCCTAGTGGGTTACACATAGCACAACAGGAATTACATTTAATTCAAGAGCATATATTAGACAGAAAAAGATCACAAGGCATTTTTCTATAAAAATTACTCCCCAAGTTAAATTAGGGTCTTTAAAAATTAGGCACTTATAATCTTAAAATATTCGTAAAGAAATCAAATTATATATTCATGGGAAAATGGTTTGTAATAGATCATAGAATGAAATACTTTTAAATTAATTCAAAATTTGTTCAAACCTCAAAGAAGGTTTCCTCCCTTAAACACTAAAATCTATGAGCATTTCAAAGAAAATTACGGTAATTATGTTATTAAATATTAATAAATTATTAATTATTGTCGTTATTAAATATTAATAAATTATTAATTATTGTCATTATTAAATATTAATAAATTATTAATTATTGTCATTATTAAATATTAATAAATTATTAATTATTATCGTTATTAAATATTAATACATTATTAATTATTAATTTTTATCATTATTAAAAATATTAATACATTGTTAATTATTATCATTATTAAATATTAATAAATTATTAATTATTATCACTTTATTAATTCTTGAAACATTTGTTACCAATATATGCAAAGAATAGATATTAATTTTATTTTAATACAACTGTATAAAAGTACAACCTTGAATAAAATGATACTTTGAAAAATTCTAAAGAAAATTACTTAAATTTTTATTCAACTTTTTGAAATGCTTTCGAAACTGTGGATGTAATTTAGACGAAAAGCTTTGTATTGATTTGTAGTTTGATGAAGGACAAAAAGGCAGTATTTAACATATTTAATTTCGATTTCATAATCAAATAGTATAAATCATGTATGGCATACAAGTGGGTGAGTGAATATTAACATCGCACTGTTCAGCTACACGAGGGCTTTCGGCGACGGACCTCACAATTTTGAACCATGGTCAGGGACAAAAACGACACCTGAGCCTGCACCCCCTCTTCTATTTACCACACCACACCAACGGGATGACGTTTGAGCTCTCGACAGATTTAACGTGCATCGCTCCCCAACACGGCGAGTCTTCAATGGTACTGAACATGGAACGAACTCATGACACACCGGCCATGAGTCCGTCACCTTAACCACTAGTGTACCACAGCCACTTGACATTCAAGAAGTGTCAATCTAACAAATTTCATTAAATTTTATTTAGTTCCCTAAACCACTTTATTGGGAAGTGATCTCGAAGTTTTGAAACGAGGTAAAATGAAGAGGTGGCAACAGAGTTGGGATTCCAATCTCCTTACTTTCACAGCATGCCAGCGTAAGACTTAGGACAGTGGTGTCGAACCCATGGCATCATGGCATGGAACTACGTGCATTTTTACGTTCCGGCCAATATATCGGCACACAATTATATATAACATTTTTAAGAAACTCGACCAAAATAAGAATGTTAGTTGCAGAAAAGAGATGTTAAGTGTCAGGACGTAAACATTAATTTTTTCTTGTTATTTTATATATGTTTATTTTAATGTATTATTAGAAAGTAAACCTACGTTTCTATGAATATTTATTTTGTGCCTCCCACATAAAGTTAAAGCTTGTTTGCTTGGCTCGAGTTAGCCTTCCACTTTGAAGCCTTTGATTTAGAACCACAAAAGATTTACTTATAATATTTCAACTGCATGAAAAGTTTCAATAAAAATCAGATACACTCTGAAACCCGTCCAAATTTAAAACTTTTCAAATTCGATCTCTTTTAAAAACATAAGGATGAATAAAAATTACCATATGGTTTTCACAATTTCCAAATATAATACAGTCAAAATTTCAAAAAAAAAAAGAAAATCTGAAATTTAAAACTTCTTTAGATTAGACAAGATGAACACTGCTAAATTTGCAAAAAATATGAGTAAATTTATTTCAAATCTTTATTCTTCTTCAAATTTTTACACAGAATTAGTATGAATCTACACAGACATTGGATGGCAGGTAGAGGATTCCTGGTCCTTTCGATATGAATGAAAGGCAAGAATATATGATATTTATATACATAACATAATATATCGTTAAAATCTTGTAACGTTATCAGTAAATACACATTTTGTTCTCCGATGTAAGTTTAAAAAGAACGTATGAAAAAACAGGAAAGTTTAGGAACTATTACATTTTAACAAAAGTAAAACAAAATTATCGATAAACTTGAATAACATGAACACCAAACAATTTGCAAGAATATACAAGACTATTTCTTGTTTCCTCTTTACAACTCTTTCATTAAAAACAAATACTTTTTTTTCTAGTTTTACACATAATATTCATTCAAATAAAAAAAATATTTTGTACGAAGCTTAATTTTTTTTTCAAATTTCACCGAAGGTTATATATAATTAAGCCGCAAACGAACATTCCACATTTCCTTGGGTGGAGTTGGCAGAGCACATTCTTGATGAATTTAAATATTTCAATCGGATACAGCACGAGATTCGGAGTTGATGACCTTGCTGATCAAATAATATAAAAGCGAATCGGATTTTTCTTAAGAGCACAATATCTTAAACTTTGTATCTGTTGAGTACAAGACACCAACTCACAAAATGATTGCCAAGGTAAGAAATTGTGTTTATTTGATTAAATAATCTTTCGGTACATAACTAATTTTTCAAGTGCTATAAATTGATTTTAGCCGATACGTTTCACTTATTAAGTTTATAAAAATGTCAAACAAAGCGTTTAATTAAGAAATATTAAAGCTAAAAGGTTTTTGAAAATAAGTTTTAGAATAACATATATGAATGTTAAAATTAAAGGAATTAACATATATGCGTGTTAAAATTAAAGGAATTAACATATATGCGTGTTAAGATTAAAGGAATTAACATATATGAAGATCCAATCTGCTTGTAATTTCTATCTACAGTTTTTATTTAAAAGTATTTGTTGTTGCATTTCGTTACTTTTTATAAAACTAAAAAAGAGGATCCTCTATTTCAAAATGAAATTTGAGTAAAGAATTGTTTCATTCATATAGAAATTTAATTTCAAAGTTTGTTCTTAATACTTATTTGAATTTGTGTTTTTTTCCCACTCTATTTTTCTTGAGAAACGAAATATGTAATAAAACATAAGATTTGTATCTCTCTAAACAGAATGTGTGTGCTTAAATAACCATAAATGAATTATACAAAGATTTTTAACAACTGTAATTTTATGATAACCTGCACAATTCCTAAATTCTATGGAAGAATTTAAAATATTCATTCACTAAATTCAAAAATTAAACTTCCTTTATTGGGTGGAAAATTTGAACAAACACTTTGCTCATCAAAAGAATTGTCGAAATCCAAGACAGCAAAAAGAAAAGTTAAATGCAATGTATTGCAATAATGCAAAATATTGCATATAACGGCAAAAACAGTTTTAAAGATGATTATTCATTATTATTTGAACTTAAAATATACATGTAAAAATCGGTGTTTGTTTTAGTCAATATTCATGTTTTCAGCTAAAATTAATCATAAAGTAAATTACTATGTATTTCATTCTTTGCAACAATAAAACAAGTTAGTGAATTCTACATTTTTAAAAATGCTCACTCAACACAATTATTAGAAGAGTAATTTTTCCTATTAATCACATTGCCGAAAAAATTTAATCTTTGCACGAGTAACACGTTGATGTGATTAAAAATGAAACTTACCTTTTGCAATGTATATTATCATAATCAGAATACGCATTTGCTTCTCATGGGAAAATTATAGTATTATATTGAAATTTTGCTTAAAAGCATCTGTGTTTGTGCGCGAACACCACAAGTGTGAGAATTCTCATAAACTTTAAGAGAAACTCATTCATTTCCCAATTTTTTCCACGAATAATATTAAATATCCAGGACAGCTAGGCAAAGACATTAAATTTAATAACTAATTCCATATTTTTAGAAAGAAAAAAATTCTTATTTGATGTGTTATAATACTATGTTAAAGTCAGATAGTTCAAACATTCTCTTCTTACAGATCACAATCCTCTTCGCTGTTCTTGCAGCAGTCCACGCCAGCGCCCTTTTGGGACATGGTGCACTCGTCAGCACTGGAGTCAGCAACAGCGCCCGATCTCAAGATGTAAGTACATTTTATGAGAGCAATACAAAAAAATGGAATATATAATTTTATTTTCAGTAAATGAATGACTTAGACAATATTCAATTTGTACTAAATATTTATTTCATGTTACAGGCTTTCGGAAACTACGCTTTTAGTTATGGAATTAAGGATGGACTCGGTGCCGCCAACTCCCGTTCCGAAGTAGGGGATGCCCACGGAAACAAGAAGGGATCCTACACCATTGCTGACATCGACGGAAGGGCCCGACGAGTCGACTACGTTGCTGACGGACATGGATTCAGAGCCACCGTCAAGACCAACGAACCCGGAACCGCTGCCAGCGCCCCTGCTGCCGCTCTCATCGCCAGCCCCTACGCCGGACCCGTCGCCCCCGTCGTTAACCACGTAGCCCCAGCTGCCCCTGCTATTGCTGCTCCACTCGCTCTAGCTGCCCCAGCTGTTTATGGAGGAGTTCTCGAACACGGAGCTGCCCTTGGTCTTGCTGCCCCCGCTGGTCTTGCTTACGGAGGTGCTCTTGGACTTGGACACGGAGCCCTCGGTCTTGGACTTGCTGCTCCCGCTGGTCTTGCCTATGGAGCTCCTCTGGCTCTTGGTCACGGATTAGGACTCGGAAAGGCTCTCCTCCACTAAAATTATCCAATGTATTTTCAATTCGATTTTAATTTATTTTCATTCTAAATAAATATTTTCAAAGAAAACTTTCGTCTTTTTTATTTTGATATTTTTGTAGCCTTATTTGATTTATTTAATTTAGCTTCAGAGAGCAATGTTACATTTTTCCATTAAGTTTCTGGAAAAGTCCATTGTAGTGATCATCTAATGATTTTGTTTCTTATATTTGAACTGCCTTTTTTATGTGCTACAAGCTTCTATCATTTTAAAATTCCATTCGTAATCTTCCTTTCATACGTGTGTTCATATAATAAACTATAATTTTGGAATAAGATACTTCGAAATTTATTTTTTATTCACTGTGATTAGCTATTTTGATTCTTTTTGCTGAACAAACAAATATGGTTATTATCATCTAGTAGTTAGGAATAATTAGTATCATAATAGTACTTTTATTTAAAATTTTGATCATTTCTCAATCATAAAATTTCACCTCCCTAAGGAATTGAGCTTGTGACTTGATTTATGGAGGTCTGCTACATTTTCGTATTAGCGCCAGCTTTACGTGGAATTGGCCCCCATGTTATTGGTCATATTGTCCCTGTGCGGGAGTATTTAAATTTATTTAAATCATGATTATATCTCGGGTTTGGCTGGTCCGATTGACTTCAGGTTGGTATCGTTCAACTCTGTTCGTGAACACCTTTCGCCCTTGGCCCAGCTTACCCTGCTCAAGATTTTTAGAAAGGTTTATTATTTTTATAACTACTTTTTAATTTGTTTAAGTTCACAATATCTTGGCTCCTGCTTGAGTCTCGGACTTGAGATTTGAACCAACTTTTCCACTCGTCGAGACCCATCCAGTCATCTACTTCATTCCCAATGCGTAGGTATGGGGAGGGCTTAAGCACAAAAATATCATGCTCCCATGTTAATCCTATGGAGGCTGCAAAAAATTTCACCCATTAAGGCATTGAGCTTGGGACTTGATTTTTGGAAGTCCGCCATATTTTCGTATTAACGCGAGCTTTACGTGGAATTGGCCCCTCCGGTGTCCCCCCCCTACAGGATTTCCCAGTAATAACTCGAATCCTATGCTACCTTGGTAGACCGCACCGGCTGGATTCGATTGTTCTCCCTATGAGCATCCTAGAAATATTTTTTTTCAGGACAATAGCCCCATTTCTTCATCCATATTTAACATTTTAAAATCATTTTAAAGTTTTAATTTTTTTTAAATCCTGCATATTTTTGAGGATTTTTTTGAGCTTCGTTAATAAAACTCAGATCATAGGTTCTCCTCGTTGATCTCTTTCATTTGTTATGATTCGTGTGCTGATAGTGGGCCTTGGGAGGGCGTTATCACTAAAATTAGAAATCCCATGTTATTCCTATGGGATTCGATCTTTTGATGACGTCACGATATTACAGAGATAGAAGGATGAAACTTTGGGATCACCTACTACTCTGTGTATCGTTGGGATGTACGTGACCATATTCGTAACAGTTTTTTCCACTCCCAAGGGGAGTTAGTTTCGTTTATACCTTTCCAAAGCTAGCTCTGCCCCATTTGCAACTACAGACTCCGGACCGGTTCGAATGGATTCCTCTCGTGTTTCCCCACAACCAGGCCGAGTTTCGAGTTTTAGGTACCCTGCTTCTATTTTATTTAATTGTTTTAAATTTTTTAATTACTTGAAAATGACCATAACTCGGGGGATCTTCAGGTGGATGTCTTAATTTTCTTGCAAACGATTCCGAGACATTCAATATGAGGTCACATTCGGTTCACCTCATCTCCAGATACAGTCTGCCGAAATCCCACCTATGTTACTGGTCCTATTGTTCCTGTGTGGAGGTGTTAAATTTATTTAAATCGTGATTATCTCGGGTTTGCCTGGTCCGATTGACTTAAGGTTGGTATCGTTCAACTCTGATTGCGACCACCTTTTGTCCTTGACCCAGCTTGCCCTGCTTAAGACTTTTAGAAAGATTTTTATTTTTATCACAAATACAATAGTTTTTATAATCTATAAATTACCTATTACAAGTTGATAAAATTTAAATATTTTTTCAGGATATATTTTTCTAATAATGGAATGGGCTGCACTAAATCTCATTAATTGATACCAAAGAAGTATAACTTCTTACGAGCGTACATAAGTACACACACACTTTTTTTTATTTTTAAAGCTATCGTTTTTACACCCGGTGTATAACGCGTACCCCTAAATTTTGATCTTATTTTTTGTTTTAAAAGTGTGCGTTGTACGCCGGTTTTTCCGGTAATTGTAACGTACGTGTATAAAGGAAAAATATTTCTAAAAGCATTTTTTTAACTCGATAGTTATCAATGAAAAGTTTAAAATACACAAGCAGATAATGCTATTTTAAAATGTTTTTTCTTCAACGATAGAAAAAAATAATATTAAAAATATCTCAGGGACATTTTATAACATTGAATGTTTTATTACATCAATAATTACTAGTACGAAACTCTTTTCAGTATTTTTCGATTCAGACCTTTCACAGTATAATTGTCACATTTCATTAATAATAAACAAATATAAGAAGGATTAGTTGAGTTTAAATAATTTAACACAAAATAGTCACTACTATAAAAGCTTTTGAAGGTTATTTTAAGAGGAATGAACGTACTTGGATGACCTTAGATTAAGGTGTGGCGGTAGAAAATTCTAACAATTAATCTCCTAAGTCTACAATTTTTCAAAATTTTACGATAACGTTGTAAGATATTTTAATTTATTTAATAATTTGTGATGATGGTACACAAAATTTATAATTATAAATGTTATTTCTCATGTTCTTTTAGATATAATTGCCATGAATTACATCCCTAGTAATTTACAAAAAAATTCAAATGCGAATTGTGAGACTGTTTTCGTACAACAGCATCATTTCATTTTAAACGCGACTACGGATTGGTTATTCCCATTGCAGACCTCAGTACCTTTTCCGGAAGCTGGAATCATTTTTAGTGCGGCAACATATAGGTATATATCAATTGCCCTATGTAGTTTTGATACCCAATTTCCTCTGTCGATGCTCCAAAGCTCTGTCGATGCGAAATTGAATTATGAGTTTAATTTTGCCGAGAGTACTGAAGCCAAACAGGCACTCTAGAGATCCTAAACATGCTGCATAATCATAGAACATAGACTCAGTCTATTTTTCTGCATCATAAAAATCCGCCGACTTAAGCTGGAATCGAACCCGCAAACTTGGATGAACAAGGTCAATGTCTAACTGACTATGGTCCTTGTCGGCAACATAAAGCCAAACATAAAGGAATTACATTTAATTTAAAAATATCTTTTAGACTTAAATGAGCTCAGGACATTTTTCTGTCAAAAAATACTCATAAGTTGGTTTGGGGTCTTTAAAAATTAGGCGTTTATAACCTTAAAGTATTCGTAAAAGAAATAAAATATATCTCCATAGAAGAGGGTTTATTATAAATAATAGAACGATATACTTTTTAATTAATTCAAAGCTTTTTCAACCAAAATAAGGTTTCCACTTAAACATTGAAGCCTATGAACATTTGAAGGAAAATTACGATAATTTTATTACTAAATATTAAAAATTAATGATATCACTCCATTAATTCTCGAGACATTTATTACCAACACACATACACACACACGAAGAATAGATATTAAACTTATCTAAATACAACTATATAAAGTACACCCTTGAATAAAATGATACTTCAAAAGATCTAAAGAAAAACGCTTATATTTTTATTCAACTGTTTGAAAGGATTTCGATTATAATAACTGTAGATGTAATATAGACGAAAAGATTTCTATTGATCTGTAGTTTGATGAAATAGGTGGAAGTATTAACATTCAATTTTGATTTCATAATCAAATAGCATAAATCATACATGACATTCAAGAAGTGTCGATCCAACAAATTTCATTAAATCTTACTTAATTCCTTTTTTTTAACAAATGTTCCACTCTAAATTTAAGGCAGGCCATTGGCGACTGACATCGAAATTTGGAAACGAGGTAAAATTCAGAGTTAGCACTCGATCTGGTATTCCCCTCTCCGTGCTTTCACAACATGTCAACGTAAGACTTAGAGCCTCAATAGATTTATCTTATTATATTTTCACTACACGTGACAAGTTACAATAAAAATCAGATACACTCTGAATTCTCCGAATTTAAAACATTCCAAATTAAAACTCTTTCATAAACATAAGAATTAATTAGAAAAACTACCAAATGTTCATAAAAACTTCAAATGATACTGTCAAAATTTTAAGAAAACCTCTTAAATTTAAAAATTGTTAAGATTAAACAAGATAAACATTGCTAATATGCAAAAAAAAAAAAAAAAAAAAATTGAGAGTCACAATTTTTTTAATCTTTTTTCTTCTTCTGAATTTTCACACAGATTTAGCATGTAACTAGATGGACATTGGAGGGCAGGTAACGGATCCTTGGTTTTCTCGTTATGAAAGTACGGCAAGAATATATAACATTTATATTTATGTATATGTTACCGGCAAAGTATGGAATGCCTGACGTTTTTAGGCAAAGTATGAAATATGAGATTTATTACATACTTTGCCTAGGCATTGTATAGAATGTCTAGGCATTCCATAGAATGACCAAAGCTGTTTAGGCAAATTATGTAAAAAGGTCATAATAAGGCTATTATATCGATGACGTACATTTCTAAAAATGCAAACGTTATTCTGACCATAACGCCATTAAAAAATATTCAAAATAAGTACAGAAAAAGGAAGTTGTACCAGACAAAATTTATGTTTTCTCATTAGGGAAAACAAAATTTTCATATGAAAAAACAAGGAATTAAAGTAGCCTACTTTTTGCAACTTGGTAGTCTTGAGGGCAATTTGAATTACATTTCATTACATTTTTCACGCAATGACAGCTCTTAAGTTGGTACTTAGTTTTACACATACATTTGACAAATCCCCGGCCATTAGACTAAGCAATTGCAACTGACAGGAGAGAATTTATGTTTTAAATTGGGTTTTTAATTGATTATTTATATTTAAAATAATAATTTAATTGTATTTAAACATGCTTTAAGAATAAAATCCATTTGCACCAGAAAGGAATATAAAGGGATTTTACATGAATTGTAAAGTGATTTCCATGGAAAGTCAGTCGCACAGACACGAAAGACACACCTCAGTAAATAAAATAGAAATAATTTAATGCTCTTTGGGGCCCAATACCAATTTATTGGATCGGTGGGTATTGATACCATCTTTAACAGGTTAATTAAATTTACTTTTATTTCCACAAACATCACATCATAGCTGTACAGCAAAAAATAGTCCCCGAGTTTCTTCTTAGTAGTCATATTGGCATTTTATACCTCAATTATTAACTTCTAGTAAGCGGTATCAGGTTGTATTTTTTAGGGGTGCAACATCAACTCGAATTTTGGGCAGCTCGTCATCGAATGGTTGTTTCATGTCTATATACCAGGGATCGGCAGCTTTTTAGCTGTGGGTGTCAAACCAATCTACCAATATAGTTCAGCGTCCAACACGGTAGGGCATTTTTAAAAAAAAATCGCAAATTGACAAATTTGTTGATTTGTACAAAGTGAAACTGATAATTGTACCGCGTGTCACACTTATGCCATAGGTTGCCGATCACTTCTATAGACCATAACTCCTTCTCCAACACTACAGCTTGCTACTCCCTTTTCATTCGGCACAGAAAGAAACATTTCTTGTTGAACAAGTTTAAGTAAAATTGAGTATTTTGACACTTCCAAACTAACCGAAATGTGCAACTGACAAATTCTGAACCTGAGGCACGTGTTAAAAGTCTCGTGTCTTGCCACGCAATATTCAAAATGAATCAGAAATGTATTTCATACTTTGCCGGTTTCTCATTAGGCATTCCATAGAATGCCTAGGCAATGTGTGAAATAGGAATAATTTCATACATTGCCGGTAAATTTTAGGCATTCTATACAATGCCTAGGCTTCCTAAATAATGCCGGATTTCATACTTTGCCGGTAACATATATATATATATAGCATGATATACATAATTAAAATATTCGTAACATTATTATTAAATACACATTTTCCTCCGATGTAAGTTTAAGAAAAACTATAAACAACAAGAAAATTTAAAAATTATTACACTTTTACAAAGCTAAAACAAAATTATCAAGATAAACTTGCATAACATGATCAACCAATTTGTAAAAAGATACGAGTTTTTTATTTCCTCCTTTCACCTCTTTTATTAACAACTAACACTTTTTTTTAGTTAAATACACTTATTCAAAAAATAAAAAAAAATACTTTATACGAAGCTTGTTTTTTTCCCCTTCAAATTTCACTAAAGGTCACACACACACAACACAAATTAAACCACAAACGAACATTCTACATTTCTTTGGGTGGGGTTGGCAGAGCATATTCTTGATGAATTTAAATATTTCAGTCGGATACAACACGGATTCGGAGTTGATGACCTTGTTTATCAAATGATATAAAAGCGAATCGGATTCTGCTTAAAATCACAATATCTTAAACTTTGTATCTGTTGAGTACAGGACACCAACTCACAAAATGATTGCTAAGGTAAGAAATTTGTGTTTATTTGATTAAATGATCTTTCGGTAAAATTTTTTTCGGGAGTTATAAATTAAATATAACCAATACGTTTCACTTGTTAAATTTATAAAAATGTCAAACAAAGAGTTTAATTAATAAATTTTGTTGAAATAAGTTTTAAAATAACAATATGAGTGTTAGAATTAAAAAAATTAACAAATATGAAATTTCAATATGTGTGTAATTTCTATCTACAGTTTTATTTAAAAAGTACTTGTTGTATTTCGTTACTTTTTATAAAACTGAAAAAGAGTATCCCTAATTTGAAAATTAAATTTGCTTGTGTGAGTGCAATATTATTTCATTGTTACAGAAATTTATTTCTAAAATTTGTTGTTAAGGTTTATTTGAATTTCTGTTTTTTTTCACTCTATTTTTCATGAAATAGGAATTCTGTAAAAAAATATAAGATTTGTATATCTCCAATCCCACAGAATGTGTGCTAATATAATCATAATAAAATTATTCAAAATTTTAACAAGTGTTATTTATATGATAAACTGCTGAATTTTTAAGTTGGATAGAAGAATTTATCATACTCATTCACTAAATTGAAATTAAACTCGTTGTATTCAGTGAAAAATTTTAACAAACACTTTGCTCATAAGAAAAAATTGTCGAAAATAAAAGTTATATGCAAAATTTATGTACACAAAATATTGCAATAAACCGTCTGCCGACAAAAAAAGTTTCAAAGATGATTATTCATTACTAATTGAACTTAAAATATACATGTGAAAATCGGTGTTTGCTCTAGTCAATGTTCAGTTTTACAGCTAAAATTAATCATAAAGTAAAGTATCATGTATTTCAAACTTTGTAACACTACAAATAAGTTTGTAAAGAAAAGTTTTTAAAAGTGATACAACATAATTATTAAAAGAATAATTTTTTATATGAATCTCATTTCCAAAGAAGATTTAAATTTTACATGAATAACACATTTCTGTGATTAAAAATGAAACCTACCTTTTGCCAAGTATATTATCATAATTAGAATAGAAATTTGCTTCCCATGGAAAAATTTTAAAATATTAAATTTTTTTAAAAGAGTATCTGTGTTTGTACCCAACAAGTATGAGAATTCTCCAAAACTGAAGAGAAACTCATTTATTTCTCAAGTTTTTCCACGAATATCCAGGACAGCTAAACCAAAGACCAATAAATTTAATAACTAATTCCAGAATTTTAGAAAGAAGAAATAAATCTTATTTGATATACTATAATAATATGTTAAAGCCATATAGTTCAAACATTCTCTTCTTACAGATCACCATCCTCTTCGCTGCTCTTGCTGCAGTCCACGCCAGCGCCCTTTTGGGACATGGTGCACTCGTCAGTACTGGAGTCAGCAACAGCGCCCGATCTCAAGATGTAAGTATATTTCATGAGAACAATACGAAAAATGGAATATATAATTTTATTTAGAATGAATGAATAACTTATAGACAATATTCAATATGTACTAAATCTTTATTTCAT
The DNA here is from genome assembly GCA_019973975.1 of Trichonephila clavata. NCBI lineage: Eukaryota > Metazoa > Arthropoda > Arachnida > Araneae > Nephilidae > Trichonephila > Trichonephila clavata. The sequence goes on along the minus strand of BMAO01027230.1, from coordinate 162,011 downwards.
GTTCTAGGCTTTCGGAAACTACGCTTTCAGTTATGGAATTAAGGATGGACTCGGTGCCGCCAACTCCCGATCCGAAGTAGGAGATGCCCACGGAAACAAGAAGGGATCCTACACCATTGCTGACATCGACGGAAGGGCCCGACGAGTCGACTACGTTGCTGACGGACACGGATTCCGAGCCACTGTCAAGACCAACGAACCCGGAACCGCTGCCAGCGCCCCTGCTGCCGCTCTCATCGCCAGCCCTTACGCCGGACCCGTCACCCCTGTCGTTAACCACGTAGCCCCAGCTGCCCCTGCTGTTGCTGCTCCACTCGCTCTCGCTGCCCCAGCTGTTTATGGAGGAGTTCTCGGACACGGAGCCGCCCTTGGTCTTGCTGCCCCCGCTGGTCTTGCGTACGGAGGTGCTCTTGGACTTGGACACGGAGGCCTCGGTCTTGGACTCGCTGCTCCCGCTGGTCTTGCCTATGGAGCTCCTCTCGCTCTTGGCCACGGATTAGGACTGGGAAAGGCTCTCCTCCACTAAAATTATCCAATGTATTTTCAATTCGATTTTAATTTATTTTTATTCTAAATAAATATTTTCAAAGAAAACTTGCGTCTTTTTTTATTTTGGTATTTTTGTAGCCTTTTTTGATTTATTTAATTTAGCTTCTGAGAGCAATGTTACATTTTTCCATTAAGTTTCTAGAAACGTCCATTGTAGTGATTATATAATGGTGTTGTTTCTTTAATCAAAACTTCCTTTTTTCACAAACTGCCTTTTTTATGTTATACAAGCTTCTATCATATTTAAATTCCATTCGTAAATTTCCTTTCATGCTTGTGTTCATATAATAGACTATAATTTTGAAATAAGATACCTGGAAATTTATTTTTTTCACTGTGGTTACCTATTTTGATTTTTTTTTGCTTAAAAAACAAACATGGTTTTTATTATCTAGTTACTAGGAATAATAAGCATCATAATAGTAATTTTATTTAAAATTTTGATTATTTCTGAACCATAAAAATGGATACATAAACATTACAGACTGGCATAGGTTTTACATTGAATAAAATAAAATTCTTTATTTCATTTTACGTTTTCCTTCATCGCAGTGAATTAGCAGAGTTTTTCGAAAAATGTATCGGAATTAGTAAAAAATAGTTTGGTACACTCTTTTTTCTCTGTATATAATTACTTATATTAAATCTTCATTCTATTCCTCTAAAATAATACACGGCAGAACAAGTGAAAACTGATACAATAGCTTACCTTGGACATTTAAAACTTAATGCCCATCGTGAAATTAGAAATAAGTATTCTTACCAAAGCCTTTTTAGAAAGGGTACATAAAGGATAATTTCTAATCTTTAAATGAGCAGTAGAGTAATTATATATATAAACATCAAGGAGGTGAAAGATAAATATTTGATTATTGGGAATAGAAGCTTTTAAGTACCGTACAATAACAACACCTATTCTTTCAAGATGCATTTTTGAAGATGTTTGTGTACATTCGCCTTATAACGCGTATAAATATATATATATATAATCCCCTTTTTACCAAGAAACCTGAAATATACGTGTACAAATCTTACGTTTTGAAGACCTTTATACGAGGTAGAATCCCAGGCATTTGTAAATATAATATACTTCTCGAAGCAAACTCTTTTAAGTTCATAAAGTATTTCATTTCTTTTAAATAAACAGTTATTTCGATACATGTAGAAGTCAAATTTTGCTTATTATTTAGCCTTTTATTTTTATTTTTAAAGCTATCGTTTTTATACCCGGCGTATAACGCGCCCCCATAAATTTTGATCTTATGTTTTATTTTAAAAGTGCGCGTTGTATGCCGGATCTTACGGTAACTGTAACGTACGTGTATAAATCAAAAACATTTCTGAAAGAGCTTTTATAGCTCGATAGTTATCAATGAAACGTTTAAAATAACCAAACAGATATTGTTACTTTAAAATGTTTTTCCCTCAACGATAGACGAGGACATTTTATTTTTGTTTTATTATACCAATAACCATTAGTCCGAAACTCATTTCAGTATTTTTTTGCTTCAGATTTTACAAAGTATAATTGTCACATTCCAATAATAATAAACAAATATAAGAAGGATTGGTTGAGTTTCAATAATTGAACACAAAATAGTCGCTTCTATAAAAGCTTTCGAAGGTTATTTTAAGTGGAATGAACGTCCTTGGATGACCTTAGGTTATGGTGTGGTTGTAGAGAAAAAGCTAACAATCTCCTAAGTCCTTACAATTTTTCAAAGTTTTACGATCACATTGTAAGATATTTTAATTTGTGATAAAAAAAAAGGTATACAAAAATTATAATTATAAATTTTATTTTCCATGTACTTTTAGATATAATTTCCATGAATAACTTCCCCAGTAATTTACAAAAGATTTCAAATATGAATTGTAAGACTTTTTTCTACAACAGCAACATTTCATTTCATTTCGAATGGAGCTGATTATTGGAAATTACCATTGCTCGGGAGCTGATATCACTTTTTGGTACGGTAACATATAGGTAAATAAATATTGCCCTATGTAATTTTGACACCCAATTTCCTCCCTTGAGGAAGAGAGGCACCTGAACTCTGTCGATGCGAAATTGAACTAGGTGTTTAATTTTGCCAAGAGCACCCCAGCCAAACAGGCACTCTTTGAATCTTAAACATGCTGCATAATCATGCAACATAGACGATATCAATTTTTCTGCATCATAAAGATCCACGGATGTAAGCTGGAGTCGAACCCGCAAACTTGGACGAAAAATGTCAGTGTCTAACTAACTATTCTCCCATTAGGCAACATAAAGCCCAGCATAAAGGAATTACATTTAATTTAAGAATATACTTTTGACAGAAAAAGAGCACTGACATTTTCCTGTTAAGAAATACTACCCAAATTGGTTAGGGTCTTTAAAAATTAGGCATTAATAGCCTTAAAATATCCGAAACTGAATTTAAATATATGGCCATAGGAAAATGGTTTATTATAAATAATAGAATGAAATACTTTTAAAACAATTTAAAGTTTGTTCAACCAAAAGGTTTTTCCCCTTAAACACTGAAACCTATGAACATTTGAAATAAAACTGCAGTACTTTTATTAATAAATATTAAAAATTATTAATATCACTTCATTAATTCTTGAGACATTTATTGCCAACATATGAAAAGAATGGATATTAATTTTATTTTAACACAACTATGAAACACATTCTTGGATAAAATGATACTTTTAAAAATTCAAAAGAAAATCTTTTACATTTTTGTTCAACTATTTAAAATTATTTCGATTATATAATAATTGGGGATGTAATGTAGACGAAAAGCTTTACATTGATCTGTAGCTTGATGAGAGATAGATGGCAGTATTTAACATTTAATTTCGTTTTCATAATCAAATAGTATAAATCATTTATGATATTCTAGAAGTGTCGATCCGACAAATTTAATTGAATCTTACTTAGTTCAGTATTTTTGTATTAATGTCCTGGTTTAACTCTTAAACCAGGCCATTGTGGACTGACATCGAACTTTTGAAACGAGATAAAATGAAGAGTTAGCAACCGAGCTTACATTCCACTCTCCTTACTTTCACAGCATGTCAACGTAAGACTTAGAACAGGGGTGTCAAACTCGCTGCCCTCAGCGAGCATTTTTGCACCCCGGCCAATATATCAGCACACAATAGATGTAATACAATTTCAAAAAATTCTCCCAAAATGGTACAGAAAGTCGCAGATAATAGATGCCAAGTGTCAGGAATAAGCATTAGATTTTTCTTGTTCTTATTTGTATGGTTATTTTAATGTATTATTCGAAATAAATCTACGTTTCTATGAATATTGATTTTTTTGCGGCCCAGCTAAAGTTAAACCTTGTTTGTTTGGCCCAAGTTAATCTTCGAGTTTGACACCTTTGATTTAGAACCTCAATAGATTATCTTATTTTAGATTATCTTATATTTTCACGACACGTGACAAGTTTAAATAAAAATTATATGCACTTTGACCCCCCCCCCCTCCAAATTTAAAGCTTCCCAAATTAAAACTCATTCAAAAACAGAAGAATGAATAAAAAATTACCAAATTTTTCTTACAAACTCCAAATGATACAATCGAAACTTTAAAAGAAATGCCTTAAATTTAAAAATAATTAAAATAAGATATATATATATAAGATGAAAACTCCTTAATATGCAAAAAAATAAGAGAGTCAATTTCTTTTCCAATATTTTTCCTTCTTTCAAATTTTCACACAGATTTAGATTGAACCTAGATGGACATTTGAGAGCAAGTAGGGGATCCCTGGTTCTCTTGATATGAAAGTAATTAAGAATAAATGACATTTCTATATTTATATATAACAGTGCATCATTCTGATATATTTTATACATCGTCAAAATATTTGTAACGTTAGCATTAAATATGCAATCTGTTCCGATGTACATTTAAAAAAACCTATAAAAAGACAGGAAGGTTTAAAACACTTTTACAAAGCAAGAACAAAATTATCAACATAAACGTGAATAACATGAACACAAACCAGTTTATTTTAAAAAAATACAAATCTCTTTCTTATTTCCTCTTTCAACTCTTTGATGAAAAACTAATACTTTTTTTCTAGTTTTACGTAATATTTATTCAAACAATAACAATAAAAAAAACCATCAGATTTTGTACGAAGATTAATTTTTTTTTAGTCGAATTTCTCTGAAGGTTAATTAAGCAGCAAACGAACATTCCACATTTCATTGGGTGGAGTTGACAGAGCACATTCTTGATGAATTTAAATATTTCAATCGGATACAACACGCGATTCGGATTTGATGACCTTGTTGATCAAATGATATAAAAGCTAGTCGGAGTTTTCTTAAAATCACAATATCTTAAACTTTGTATCTGTTGAGTACAAGACCAAATCACAAAATGATTGCTAAGGTAAGAAATTTGTTTTTATTTGATTAAATGATGTTTCGATACATAAGTAGTTTTTTCTTGTGATATAAATGGATTGTAGCTGAAACGTTTCACTCGTCAAATTTATGAAAATTCCAAATGAAGAGTTTAATTAATAAATACTTAGGCTAAAATTTTGTTGAAATAAGTTTTAAATAACATATATGAGTGTTAGAATTATAAAAGAACTAACAAATATAAAGATTCAACCTATGTATAATTTCTATCTACAGGTTTTTTTATTAAAAAGTACTTTTTTGTATTTAGTTACTTTTTATAAAACTGAAAAAGAACATCCCCAATTTCAAAAGTGCTCACACAACGCAATTATTAGAAGAATAATTTTTCGTATGAATCACGCTGCCAAATAAAATTTAACTTTTGCATGAGTAACGCGTTACTGTGATTAAAAACGGAACTTGCCTTTTGCCATGTATATTATCAAAATCAGACTACACATTTTCGTCTTATAGGAAAAAAATATAATAACATATTAAAATTTCTAAAAAAAGCATCTGTGTTTGTACAAGAACCCAACAAATATGAGAATTCTCTTAAACTAAAATAAGAAAAAATAATTCTAGATTTTTTAAAAGAAAAAATATATATTCTTATTTGATGTATGCTAAACTAATACTATTTTAAAGCCATATAGTTTAAAAAAAACTCCTTCTTACAGATCACCATTCTCTTCGCTGCTCTTGCTGCAGTCCACGCCAGCGCCCTTTTGGGACATGGTGCACTCATTAGCACTGGAGTCAGCAACAGCGCCCGATCTCAAGATGTAAGTATATTTCGTGAGAGCAATACAAAAAAATGGAATATATAATTTTATTTAGAATGAATGAATAACTTATAGACATTATTCAATATGTACTAAATCTTTATTTCATGTTCTAGGCTTTCGGAAACTACGCTTTCAGTTATGGAATTAAGGATGGACTCGGTGCCGCCAACTCCCGATCCGAAGTAGGAGATGCCCACGGAAACAAAAAGGGATCTACACCATTGCTGACATCGACGGAAGGGCCCGACGAGTCGACTACGTTGCTGACGGACACGGATTCAGAGCCACTGTCAAGACCAACGAACCCGGAACCGCTGCCAGCGCCCCTGCTGCCGCTCTCATCGCCAGCCCTTACGCCGGACCCGTCGCCCCTGTCGTTAACCACGTAGCCCCAGCTGCCCCTGCTGTTGCTGCTCCACTCGCTCTCGCTGCCCCAGCTGTTTATGGAGGAGTTCTCGGACACGGAGCCGCCCTTGGTCTTGCTGCCCCCGCTGGTCTTGCTTACGGAGGTGCTCTTGGGCTTGGACATGGAGCCCTCGGTCTTGGACTCGCTGCTCCCGCTGGTCTTGCCTATGGAGCTCCTCTCGCTCTTGGCCACGGATTAGGACTCGGAAAGGCCCTCCTCCACTAAAATTATCCAATGTATTTTTAATTCACGCAATTTTAATTTATTTTTATTCTAAATAAATATTTTCAAAGAAAACTTGCGTTTTTTTTTATTTTGATATTTTTGTTGCCTTATTTGATTTATTTAATTTAGCTTCAGAGAGCACTATTTAACTTTTTTCATTCAGTTTATTTAAACGTCCATTGTAGTGTTCATGTGATGCTTTTGTTTCTTATATCACAAACGCTTTACAAACTGCTTTTTTATATGCTACAATCTTTATCGTTATAAAGTTCCATTCATAATCTTCCTTTCATGCGGGTTTATATAATAGACTATAATATTAAAATAAGGTAGTTGGGATTTTTTTCACTGTGGATAGCGTTTTTGATTCATTTTGTCGAAAAACAAATGTGGTTATTATCATCTAGTTGCTAGGAATAATTAGTATGATTCATTCTATTTTTATTTAAAATTTTGATCATTTCTTAAATATAAAAATGAAAATATATTCATTAAAAACATCATATTTTGTACATAACTTACCTTTTATATTGAACTAAATAAATTTCTTTATTTCCTTTTTCACACTGTATCAAAGGAGGTTTTGAAGAAATGTATCAGAACAAGTAAAAAAGAGTTTAGTACACACTTTATTGTCTATATATAATTCTTATATTAAATCTTCATTCAACACCTCTACCTCTTATAATTTTTAATTTTTTTAATATTTAAAAATATTTCTATTATATTTTTCCACCATTAAAATTTATCCTGATTCTTTTTTAGACTGCTTAGTTTATTAAAATATTTAAATTTTTTCAATATGCTGGGTTTGGTTCATATTTTTTTAAAAAATAAATACATAAGGGGTACTATTGGTAACGTGTTTGGGAGCATAAAATTTCATAACCTTTTAATAGGATTTAGTATTTGATTTTAAATTTCTATATATAAATATATTGTAATATTAGAAATAGTTATGTAATATATAATAATAATGATATAACGAATAAAAGTTTTAAATTTTATCAATAATTTATTAGGTTTCTGAAATTTGAATTTAAATGAGATGTCTTTCAGATAATTTTTCATTTTTATCTAATTATTTCCTCACTCCTATTTTTTAAAAATATTAACAAAATTAAATTTTGAAAAAAAAAATAGATCCTGCAGTTTACCTAGTTTTTTTCGCCATAAATAAAGCCTTAGCCCCTTCAGGACCGGCGAATGGAGAGAGAAACATTTCTCCAGGCCCGCACTTGCCGAGTGTATACGCACGTATGGGACCGGGTGTATTTTACTGCTAAGCTTCTTTAAAAATTCTTTCTTTCTTCTAAAATTCTAGCTTTCTTTTAAAAATTCGTATAAAATCTTTAATGCAATCAAATACTCTAAAATTTATAATTTACTATCATTTATAATATCTGAATACACAATACAAAATTTTCGCTATATTGAAAAAAAGAAATAAACAATTGCGAATTTTAAGGAAATTTTTTTCATTTTAAAGAAAAATTACTCTTTATGAATGTCTGATGCCCAATTAACTAATAAGCTTTAAAAGATAGCTTTAATTATTAAACTGAAAGTGTTTGAAAGAAACCCATTCTGTATATTGTGCATTCCAACTATAAAAACATTTAACCGTTACGATCAATTTTTTACATCATATTACTTTATTTAATAAACTACAATTACAATTTGTTTTATAAGTGCACCTGTGTGTCTTTAAAATTCTATGAAACATTGCGCATATCTCTTTTTATTGTGATGGTCAATTTAAGTCTGCATAAATACTTTCTAAGATGAACATCGAAGTAAAACATTTCTTGAATGATTCGAAACTCTGATGAATTAATGTCATTTAAACTCATTAATATTCCACAGAAGCAAGCAATTTGTAAACTGACTTTCCTTTAATTTTGATGGCTGCAACAAATGGAAGTTTGTATCCTTCCTACAAAATGAAAACAAAGAATTAACATAAAAAAGCATGTTAAGCATGTTTTTTAAGACACTTTATTATTTTAGATATTTTTTATAAAATAATTCATGTCAGAATATTTAAGACTATATGGAGTATCTGGAAATGATAAAAATGTAAAATTTGACTTCTAAAACAAATATATGTTTGAGAAAATTAATGAAGATACGATATTGATGTATATATTTGACATAGTTTGGTGTTCGCTCAATATCTTGACGCTCTTTTTAGCTGTAAATTGAAAGGAAAATACGTTATACATACACGTCAGTTAATATCTGAAAGTTAAAATACAACTAGTGTTTTTAGTTTAATTTTAAAACAAATAAGCATAGAAAATGAGATTTGGTAAAATTGTGCATTAACCAATTTTTTTTTTAATTAATATTATCTAATTTAATAAAAAATATGATTTGCATGCAGAAAATTATTTTTTTCCCGCAAAACTCTAATATTTGTTTTTAAAAAAAAACACAGAATTGTATGGCAAAAAAGTTAAATACATAAATTAATGATGAATGTGTCTGCCCTTACTTGAAATGCAGCACTGGCTTTACATATTTATGATGAAGATGTTGGCCACTGAAATGAAAGGCAATGCGTTCGTTTAACGGCCTAAGAGATTCTAAGATTTTAGACAACCATTTATTTGCTGAGATAACTTGAAAGGTGCACTATTGGATTGAGATCCAGACATTGAGCTGCTTTTCCAACGATTCTAAAACTTGATCTACATGACCCAGCTTGGTGTGGTCTGGCAATTTAATCCATCAGGATGAATTCATTTACAATAGTATTAGTTTGATAAATGGAGAAAAGGGGAAGATCAGGCTTTCCGTTGTTTCGAAGCAATCAAAACTCCCCATAGAGCATGATTACCCAGAAAGAATCAGCCAAAATCATGATTCGACTTCTAATGTAACTGCGTCTTTCAAAATTGCTAAATTGGTAGTAGCTTGTACCTTATTGATACCGACGTCTGAGAATTGTACATAAGCCCATTGATGTCTCTTCTTGGTAAAGGGCCCAATTACCCAAAATAAAAAAGTTATTTGTCATTAAGTAAGAGAGACTTACGCAATGCCAACTTCTGTAGAAATTATGACTGGGATGACGTCTGTGTAACCTTTACAAGGAATGTTATCATCTCACAATGATCTCAAATGAACTGACGAACAGCAGTGTTCCACCTACTTCTGGCGGATAGTGCTAGAAAGGAAAATTTCACCTCCGTAGATCGTAACCCGTAGGTAACCTGAATAAGATTTTCTGTTAATAAATTCTTGAACTAAAATTGATTCCATATTCCTTGGCCCCCACTAAAATATGTGTTACGACATTTTGCAACACCAACATGTATTATTCCGATATCCATCCAACTGAATTCTCCCTCTCTTACTGAATTGGGTAAATACATCTTCAAGATATGGTCGAAAATATCTTAGATCGAACAAATGAAGGTGGGCAAAAGCATTTCCACACAAATTTCAAAAGTAGGATATTCTCAATTATTTCGGATCGAGTAAATATTCGATAAAAACACTAAAGGAGTATGCATTAAATTATTTCTGATCAGTTACGTACTGAAAATATTCTTCACTTTATTTTCATTCTGATAAGAATGAGTGACAAAATATTGGTTCTGGTTAAATTTTGGAAGCCAATGTAAAAAAAAAAAAGATTTCTAAAACTTTATACTTTTACATTTCTTTTTTTTTAAATGCTGCTTTTATAGCAAAGAACAGAAATCCATAATGTGAAGAAACAGTAAACAGTTTTTTTCTGACGTTGAAAATTAATTCATGTTATGTTTGTTTTCATACACATCACAAAATGAATACATTCAAGGTCATGGTAGCACTGAAAAATAATTAGGAACGGCTTGAATGTGCTAAAAATATCATCAAAAGTGGATTTATTAAATATTAAATAAATATGAAAAATTGAAATAATTATTGAAAATGAAACATTTACAACATAATTCGTATGATTTTTTAAACAGAAATTTCGATTTGTCGAAACTTTTTATTTAAAAGTTTCAATACTGAAAGCTAATTACTAATTAGCCAACGTTAGCAAAATCATTCTTAAAGAGACATTCACAATCAATCAGATAGTAATTAATATGTAGCAGACAAAAAAGAATACATATTAAGGAATTAACTTACTTTCTGCTCGTGAATTTATCTCCAATAAATCAATTTACTTCATATAAATAGGTTTTTAAATTTTAGGCATTTAGTTCATTTAAGTCCACGAATACAAAATCGCCGGAAGACGGGAGTCTTAAGGCTTTATATTACAAAAATTGCTAGTAATACTGTCATAGAACAAAACCAAATTCCTTTGATAACACTTTCGGAAAACTCAAATATTTATAATAATCATGAATCGCAGTTTTAATCCCCAAAAACATGAAGTTTCAATCAAAAAATGAATTGAAATTAAAAATCAATAGTTAACTGCTCACACATATTTCATTTTAAGATACAAATATTTGTAAATTACAAATTGAAACTCTTTCTATTTTCATTAATATGCATTGTGTAAGGGAGTGGAGGTATTTTAAATATTTTTTTTCTAAAAAGCTTTTAAATGTTATTCTAAAAAATTCAAAATTATAATATTATATAATTAAGGTCATGAATTTTTAAATGTTAATCTCTCAATTTTATAAAAAAATTAATGTTTAAAATATCACGAAAATTTAAAAAATTATTATATATAACAAACAAATTATTGATTTCAAACCTAATTCCTTCTTTGTGAAATAAAGGTTACATTTTGATGCGACGTTATTTTACTTCTTAACCCAGATTTATCTATTTCGCATCATTATTAATTTTAGATTAAATTAAACGAAAAATGAAAATACATTTGTATACTTAAAGAAATCAGATTTTTATCCTACTAATTTTGGATACCAAAAATTACAAAAATCAACCACATATCTGAAAGACGGGAGCTTGTGACATCAAGGCAATTCGCAAGGCAATTAAGTCTCCCAGGGCTTCCAAGCAGCCCATTCTTCCTGAACCTTAAGTACATCTAAAATTTTGTAGGAGAGGAAAAACTTCGAAACACTCTTAAAAACTGCCTGATTTTCGAGTACGGCCCATATAAACTCCTGCGCGTCGCACCAATGCTAAAGCGCGAACTCTTTTTTTCTATTTCCATAGCCCTTTTTTTTGGTGGAGCATTCACGCGGGAAATCATGTGGAGGAGTATCTCTAACATATTTTATGGGTCCAACGACCCATGGGGTGCGATTCTTCTCTACACTGCCGTTCTACGTCCCATCATGACTTACGCCTGTCCTGTGTGGGGATATGCACCTAATACTTATATTAAAATCCTTGAAGGCTCGCAAAATGCTTTAATTAGAAATATTACTAAAGTAACTCGTTATACGAGAAATAAAGACATTTATAAAGCCATAGATATTTTACCTTTTAAAAATTATATTCAAAAGTTGACCAAAAAATTTTTTGACAACCTTCCTAACATTGATAATATCAACATTCAAAATCTTAATAACTATTATCCAGAGCCTAATGTTAAAAGACCTAGGAGAATTCTCCTGGATTCTTATAATCCCCCTAGCAATCAGCCTAGACACTCACCGGTGGTGAGTGACCCTAGCTAAATTTTATCTGCTTTAACTTTTAATTTCAATAGTTTATTTCTACCTGCATTTCCCACACAGGCTAGCTTTTCTAGACCCTACCCATTTCTCTAGTTCCAACGTTTCAATGCAACCAATAGAGTACCTACTCACAGAGACCCATCAGCCAATAGCAGCCAAGCCACTCAAAAGAATGCAAGATCATATTTCGCTATCTCGGACCTTCCCGAATCAGTTCCACTAGCTACGCCTCCTTGCCTAGTACAGCCAACCAATCAGGAGCCACTCTTCAATAAAGGCCCCTCAACATCAGGCCACATTCAACAACCCAGATATGGGATGGAGGAACGCTTCGCGTTCCATTTCCCAGTGACGTCCAGCGTCTATGGGGTGCGATTAACGCACCCTACTTTGAGGAATTTTTAAACATCCTGTCAACAAGGGGTAAGGGTAAAAAAATCTCGAAATACAAGGGGTCGTATATGGTGTGCTTGAGCCCCGTATTAATTTCAAATATGTAAAATTAGTTGAGGAAATTATTTAAAGAATTTATTGCATCAATAATTAGAATTGTAAAATACGTTTCTGTAAAAGTTTCATTTCAAAATATCTTATTGCCACAAAAGAAAATAAAACATAGATTGATTACAGTTCTGTTATTGAATGCAAATCATTCAATTCTAGTATATCACCGTGAAGAACAGTTTAAGTGGAATGAACTTCCTTCGGTGACCTTTAGTAAAGGTGTGGCTGTAAAATAATAATTCTTCTCTCAAAGGCTTTTAACTTCTTCTAAAAAAAGAAATTTTGCAAGGAATTCTGCCTTGTTAATCCTTGATACTTACTGGAATAAATGTGCACAAATCGTTAGCCTTAGTTTAAGAAAATAACACCACTAAGTGTCTTGTTAGTCTTGTCGTAGACTTATTTCCCAAACTTTGTACTTAAACATTCATATAAATAACTTAAAAAATTCAAACATTTATTTGAAATTTCCCACAAACAAAATTTTAGCCAATGCATTTATAGGATATTGTTTCTTAAAAAACATCATAAGAAACATATTTCAGGTATTTAAAATTTATTTTAGAATTTCTATATAAAAAGTTCTTAGAAACAGAATTCAGTAAAACCTTTTAGGAATAATTAATTATAGCTTGATAAAAATGAAGCCCATTGGCAGAGTAGTAGCGTAACTCACTTCCATGCAATAAGTCCGAGGTACAAACCCCGGGCTGGGCAAGGTCGTCTTTTCAGTGGGTCGATAAATGAGTACAAAGCTTGCTTGGGAACTAAACACTAAGGGGTTTCGCGTCAGACTGCTCACCTGACCAGAATATCTGCTCTTGCACCTCAGTGTCCAAGGTTATGAAAACTGAGATGGGCACAATAGGCCTTGGCCTTCTGTGGGCAGTTGCGCCACTTAGTTTAATTTAGCGTGATAAAATAATTTATCTCTTACTCATACAAACCGATAAAACCAATCCATATATCGTTTTTAAATTGGTCACTTCAACAATAAAGTTAGTTATTTTAATTTGTGAAAATATGTACAAAACATGTATTCATATTTGTATATCATCAATTCAATCAGCAAAACTCAAAAATTTCGAATTTCCCAGAATGTCTTATCCGTGTTTCTCGAAGTTCCATTCATAACAATAATAAAATTAATGAAAATACCAGAAATAATTTGAATATTCTTTTTAATTCTCAATAAAATCAGAATTGCTTCTACATCAAAATAAAGCAACTTTTGCATGATATAAAGATTATTACCACCTATTATACTTCAATCAGGAATAAAAAATGAAACATAGTCGAATGAAATTTGTATCTGAAATTAAAATAAACAAAATTTCTTTAATTTCATTTAAAAGTTTAAATATATGTAAGTGCGCGTGTGTGTATTATAGCCTCATTTTCAGTTACATTCTTTCCAAAAAAAATTTAATGCTAATGCATGATAGTATGACTTTTTTATTTAAAGCGAACAATAATAATATACAATTATACTGAAAATTAGTAGTGTCACTTGAACATGTATTTTATTACAAAAACTGTTTTCATATTCCTTAATTTATTTGAACACCCTTGCATTTACCGAACAAATGAAAATCTAAATCATAATTCAAAGATATGATTTTACAAAATAGTATTGCTACATTTAATGTTACAAAAAGAAGTAGCTTAATGATTCATGTCTATATATTGTCAAATTTAATTCCAAATACATTTTTACACAGCAGGGTTTTAGACGACGGATCTCTTTATATTTGAGTGACAGTATATGAAATAAACGTGTGTGTTTTAATTGTAACAATTCTAAAAATGATTCTTAAAACATAAAAAAGGAATAAATAATGAATTTCACTAAGGGCTTAAAATATTTATTCCCAGTTAAATTAAATTGACTAAGTCAAAACTGAAAAATATATAAGAAGCATCATTGAACTATTTTACTAAGCAATGCGTCAAATTATATAATAAGCAAAAATTTAAGAAAAATTTTAAACGAAAAAGAAATTAACGTTTTACACACTTCCATTACTTAATGATTATCTACAAAAGTGGAGAGGAAACATTTCCTTGTAAGGGTGGAGTTGTCAGACTCAATACTGGATGATGCTTTTACCGGGTATCTGTGTTTCTCCCTTTACTGGATTGCCTTGTAGAGTTACGTATGAAGGACAAGCATGGGATTAGGAGATTAAAAGTAGTGCACTCAGAAATTTAAATTACATTTACCTGTTTTTCAAAATTATTGCTAAGAATATTTCATTTATTTTTTTAAAAATATGCAAAGAAAATCAGATTTATTAATATTTTTCCATTCCTACAACTTCAAATATATTTAATTGTATTGCAATTGTATCCGATGATGTAACTCCATGCTTGTATTATTCTGTACAAAATCGTTGTGGAATTTTTAAGGAACATTTTTTTTAATTTATTAAGTATATGAAAATGTTATTAAACAATTACAAATGTAATTCAGTTAAAAACTCCTAAATTTTCCTAAATCATATCGACACTTTGAAAAACATCTGAACATTATTAAATATACTAAATTCATGTGAATAGGATAACTGACATGATTTAAATTTTCACTGTACCGTATTAATTCGAATTTAAGCCTCTTTTTTTCCCTATGTTCACGCTATTGAAAAGTGGGTACCGCTTAGAATCGAAGGTGGGAAAATTCGATGAATTCTACTTGATTAAAAAACATTGGAATCTATCTATATACAGGAGAAAAACGACACACTCACTCCAAAATCTTTGAACTATTAGACCTATAGACTTGGAATTTGGCAGGTATGTTTCTTTCGTTGAGTAGAATTCCATTAAGAACGGGTTTTATGAAATTCGATACCCAAGGGAGGAACACCAAAATTCCCCTTTTTAAACTATTACGTGAGGTTCTACAAATGTTTTGTACATTGAATAGAGATTCGAAAAGAACGGGTTTTAGGGAAATCCACACAAAAAGGGGGGGGGAGTATTGTTGTAGGCTACGAGGACGTAATACCATAAAAATTCCATTTTACAACTATTAGATAAACAGACTTCAAATGTGGCAATAATATTTCTTCTGTTGAGTAGAAATCTACGAAGAACGGATATTGTGGAAATCAACATCAAAGGGGAATTAGGAGAAAATATTCCTTTTTTGAACTAGCAGTTCTATTCACTTGAAATTTTATAAGTATATCTTTTTTTTGTTAAATAACGGTCCTCTAACAGAAGGAATTGTGGAAATCGACTACCAAGCCGGTTTGCGGGATTTAGGAAGCGATTTAGACGGAAAAAAATCCGATAAAATTGGAGGTTTAGGAAATCAACTCGAAAAAGTATTACGGGGGGGTAAGGGATTAATTTGTTTTAGAAACTGACGTCTTGCCTTTTTTTTTAAATTAAAAGGTAAAGGAAATAATAATATTACAGTAGAACGTCGTTTATCCAAATCAATTGGGACCGGACACTGTTCGGATACGCGATAGTTCGGATAACCGAAAACCGAATGCGATCCATGCAGTATAAGATACTGGACACTATACAAATATTGAAAATCATCACATGCGGGAAATATTCTTGAAGAAAAAGCCAAATAGGTGCAAAATGTCGCAATTTTACCTTGATTGTGGAAAATAATCACTTATTTTTCGTTGTACCATTGTATACCTTCGTTTTTTCACTGCAAGGTCTCTGATTCTCTCCAGCAGCAGTAGTTGAGTAGAACAGCCCTCTGATAGCTGTCTCTAACGCAGGAAAAGGCGGAAGCATTTGATGGATTCTTGTTACTTTCGTTGTTGTTGTTGTCCTCGTTTTCATCCGTTTCATCATCGACAGGGTCGGATTCCTCTTGCACGGAAGTCATTATCTCGTCATTATTTAGCATTTGAAATTCAGTCTTCTGCATCGCATGCCATCCAGGTTTCTACACCAACAAAACTCAACAAAAGAGCATGTATACACCCCTCACCTGGAAACAAACTGATCAAATATTCCACGCAGATGTTAACCGAATCACACAACTGAAATTCCCCAAATATCTCTCACCTTGGGCTTTCCCGTCACTTTTGGCCTCACAGGATACAATTCTTGAGCATTGCAATGTTCGAAAACGTATCCGGACTTTGGTTCGGATATTTGACGCTCCGGATAATAAACGTTCGGATAAAGGACGTTCTACTGTATTCAATACTGTTGAAAACTTAAAGTTATGACTTAGATAACAATAACCTAAATCAATGCACAGTAATTCAATGTCATGAAATACCCAATTAAACGGTAAGTAAGTTTATATATATATATATATATATATATATATATATATATATGTATATAAATTAATCACAATTCTATAAATTAACAAAAATTTAAATTTATAAGAATCCTAGAATACAAAAACCCGTTTCTAAATATCAATGACGAATATAAAAAATAACAAAATACCAACGTTTTAAAACAAAATTAAAAATTTATAATATAAATTGTTAGAAATGTTATCCAAGTGTTATTTCGGACTTAGAACCGACAAGTTGAGTTAAACTAGTTTTATGGTAAACCCCCCATCCCCTTCCTTATTGCAACTTGATAAACCAATCTAAAAGTATGCAAATTCTCAAAAATTCTAAAATTTAAAACTTTAAAAATATAGCTATTCGCCATCGCATTCTGAAAGATAATATAACATAAAAATATAAAAAATATAAAACTTCTAAGCGCACAACATAACTGAACCACCAAACATCAAAGATAATGCACCCATTTTAAAATAAAAATGTAAAAAATCACTAAAATCTCTAAAATTTCAAAGTTTAAAGTGAAAACTCAGTATATTCGTTAATGAAATACCTCAAAAATAAAACTTATCCAAAATATCCAAACCGCTGAACACGCAACCACTCCTAATTGCACAAATCAAAAACTCACCCAAAAGCATCCCAAGACACCAAGTTCAAGAATGGTATAAAATGTCCGAGTATTTTTTCACACTCCTACACAATACGTACAACTCCTACATTACTCACAACACCTACTATCTCTCCAAGTAAATCTAAAAGATCAAAATCTCTCTCTCCTCAAATCAGAATTTAAATACGCACAATGCATATAGTTATATATACTTATTTTAACTGCATATACATATATGTATATATATTTATATATATAATTAAAAATTAAGTTCAAAAAATTTACAGAAAAAAGTATATATTGAAATATAGTTATTTACGAATAACAGTGATTAATTATCCCATAACTGAAGAAATGACTAAGGCATTTTATTTTAAATGCAATAAAAATTATGTGTGTTTTGATAGTTATTATTACTTTTCTGCTTACTTGATCAATTTTCAGTATAAATGTACAAGGAATGATGATTTTTAAAAATAACATCACCATTTCTTTTTGCTGTAGAGGTGCATAAATTATTATTAAAAGGACTTAATTGAGAAAAAAAATGGTAAAAGTGTTATTTTTTTATTTCTATTCAGTTTTAGTTAATTATTTCCCACTGAGTTATATAGTACCATCCTTTAGTTGAGTTAGCAAAAAAGTAAAATTTTTATTCCATCTTTAAAAGTGCTAAAAATACATTAAAGCGATGTTAAAAAAATTATGTTTTACCACAGATACCGAAATGTTCGTAATTAGCATCTGATTATCAAAACGTTGTAACAAAATTATGAAAAAAAATAACAAAACATGAAAAAGTTGCTTTATTTTTTTCAATTTTATTTCATGTAAACGATTTGAATCTCAAAGTAAAATATTACAAAACAATATATTATTTCTAAGAGAGAATTAAACTAAGAACCTTGCTAATTGCACATGAATTTAATATAATTATTAATGCTTATAAAAAAAGGATAAAGTTCTCTGAGTATGGGGTGTGGCTTTTGGATATGGTTTTAGGGTATATTTATAGGTGATAAACCGCATTTCTCCCAGCCGATTACCTTGTAGAGTTTAGTATATATACGGAAGTTGCTGTTTAGACTCTCACATCAACACTCAGTCGCTTGAGTAACTGTCTTTCAACTCTTCAATATGATTGCAAAGGTAAGTTTCATTATTTAATATCCCCTTTAAAAAATTTTTAACTAATGTTTATTGATAAATCAAAAAGTAAGAAAAATTAGATTTATTCTTTTTGTAAACAAAGAAAATTGTAATAAAATTTTTCTACCAAATTCAATTTAATGTAGTTGAATTTCTCTTATTTCATGCAGTTTGAAGAAAAGAATTTTAAAATGATAATAACAGACACTTAGCTTACAAGTAAATTACAAGCCTCTTCATAATTTGAGAGAATTATATTTACTTAAATGTAACGTCAAAAATAAAAATCACTTATTATACTATGTTTCAGTGTTACTAGAACTTAGTTGAAGTGAAACAAAATGTACTAAAATTCTATAATAATGAAAAAGTAATTAATCTTTCAATACATTAAACTGAAATATTTCTTTCGCTGAAATGCCATGGTAATTGCAAAATTCAAAAAATTAGGATAAATTTCCAAGTAAAATGAAAAATTATTTACATATTAAAGTTTATTGCGCATATTTAAACCCAAATTTAAATAAAATATTTCAATTGAAAAAAATTGTTCTACCCAGCTATGTAAAAAAAACACCATAAACTCATGTTATAACAGTGAGTTTCCATTACAATTTTTACACACATCGAAAAGTATTGCATTTACCTTTCACGCAGAACTTTCTGAAAGAAAACAAAATTAAATCTTTAGCATTTTAAAATATTTGCTAGATTCACTTACATTCTATTGCATAATAAAAAACTGTAATGTTAATATGCAAAATAATCAGAAAAACGAACTATCAAAGCAATTACTTAGTTATATATGTTAACAAACTTTTTTAGTTTCATTCTACTAAATAAGAGATTTACTGTTCCATGCTTTTATGTTACGAAAATCTTTTCAGCATATTATTCAAATTTCAATTGTCAAAACAGAGCGAAGATTCTATTTATACTTGGCTGTCTTTATTAAAACAAATCCATTTTAAGTTTAAAAAAATAAAATTTAATAACTTCCTTTCAGGTCACCATTCTTTTCGCTGCCCTTGCCGCAGTCCACGCCAGCGCCCTCTTGGGACATGGTGCTCTGGTCAGCACTGGAGTCAGTACCAGCGCTCGATCTCAAGATGTAAGTTGAATTCTATTCAGATTTAGTATACTTATATATAAACGAAAGATTTAATATCTTTAATTCTAGATCTATGAATTCTAGTTAAAATATTCTAATCAATATACATTTTGCCAGGCTTTTGGAAACTACGCTTTTGGTTATGATATCAAGGACGGACTCGGTGCCGCCAACTCCCGATCCGAAGTAGGAGATGCCCACGGAAACAAGAAAGGATCCTACACCATTGCTGACATCGACGGAAGGGCCCGACGAGTCGACTACGTTGCTGATGGACATGGATTCAGAGCCTCCGTCAAGACCAACGAACCCGGAACCGCTGCCAGCGCCCCTGCTGCCGCTCTCATCGCAAGCCCCTACGCCGGACCCGTCGCCCCTGTCGTTAACCATGTAGCTCCAGCTGTCCCTGCTGTCGCAGCTCCAGTCGCTCTCGCTGCTCCAGCTGTTTATGGTGGAGTTCTCGGACATGGAGCCGCCCTTGGTCTTGCTGCCCCCGCTGCTCTTGCTTACGGAGGTGCTCTTGGATTTGGACATGGAGCCCTTGGTCTTGGACTCGCTGCTCCCGCTGGTCTTGCCTACGGTGCTCCCCTCGCTCTTGGTCACGGATTAGGACTCGGAAAGGCTCTCCTTCACTAAAAAAATTTAATGTACACTTTATTCGTTTTTAATTTATTTAATTCTAAATAAATATTTTCAAAGAAAATTTGCATCATGTTTTTATTTTTATATTTTTAACCTTATTCTATTTAGTTTAATTTTATAAATGCAATACTCTCTCTTAATTTACAGATTAAAATTCTCGTAATGACTATTGCAGTAATCATATGAGGTTATTTCCATTGACAACCATTTTATAAACATTCATTCATATTCCTTTCATTTATAAACTTCCTTTCATATGTCTTCATATAGCATTCTGTGTTTTTAAAATAAAATCGTTTTAAATATATTAGTTATTCTTCATGAGTGTATGGATACTAAATTAGAGTTTTATTTATGAGGTTGTTTTAGTCTTTTTTTTAAAATTGTATTTTAATTATTTTAGAAGTTAATGATTTCTGTTATCAAATGTTAATAAATTTAAAAATTTAAAACAGAAAAAAAATCTCCTTAAAAAATGTTTTTTTAAATAATTTCATGTTTGGTTTTGAAAGAAAATCCGTTAAATCTTTTGTGGAAAATGAGTTAATGTCCTGACAAAATGACAATTTTATGAATCATTTTTTGTAGTAATTTTGCTTTTCTTATATTCCTAACATCTCTAAAAAATCTCATATACCTTTAAATTAAAAACTCATGAAGGAATTTCTTAAGGCATCTAAAGTCATTATGTTTACTCTCTGGAAAACACGAATACAAAACGATAATACGCAAAACGTATCATTAAATTTGAATATTCATTTATAACTAAGATATTTTTACATGTTCATATAACACTTTATAAATATTAAAAGTTTCCAGGATTTATGATTTTTCCAGATTACTTCTATTTAGGATTTATATTTCCTCATAAATTTAGGAATAATGTAAACATTAAATTTGTAGCTGGCTCTCAACGCGTTTTTTATTTAACCTCTAGGGCAACGGTTCTTAAACTTTCAATCGCCGAATTTTACAAAATACCGAAGCGTATTTCATTACTCAGTAATAGTTTCATGATTTAACTAACTGCTAATATCAGCATTGTAATGTGAAATGTTTTCACTAACTTTTTACTTCATAAATTAAGTGGAATGACTCATATAGTCTTTTCGCCAGACTTTTATATAGATATTTCTGTTTTAATTTTATAACTGCTGCATATCAAAGCTTCAACATTCTGTAGCTCATATATTCAATAAAGATCTTTATTTACTGTTAAAACAACAATATTAAAGAAATGATACAAACTCAGCTGTGTAATATTTTAGATATTAATATGATAAAGCATTATATTAAATATCCATGCATTTAATATATCATATAACATTTATAGATTTAATATTTAAATAATGGAAAACTTTCACACACACAACCACTTTATATATTTGATAGTATTAAATTCAACCATATTTTAATTAATAAATAAAATAAAAATAGAAAGGCCTAAACATTTTTGATGATAGAGAAATGTTTTTTAAATTTAAATACTGTAAATAGTATTAATTAGTCGCCGCTTTACTTTTTAATAATAAACGCATTGGCATACGGAGCTCTAAATGAAAAAAATTACAATCCTCACACTTTAAAATATGTCGCATTCGTTATGCTTGTATCCAATGTTTTCACACAGTAATGATTTCTTGAGAAGATAAATAATTTTCAAATAATTGTATGGTAATATTTCTTTATAAAAAAAAGTTACTTATTTTTATTTATTTTTTTGCTTTTGTTTCATTTTAGAGAGAGAGAAATTGTGCCTTATAGTTATTAAGCTCATTTTTTCCCTTGGTACCAGCTAAGTAAATCTTAAGATCTGGCTAAAACCTTAGAATATATTCTACGTATGGATGAATATTTTAAGAAAAGATTAAAATATCTATGACTTGCACCGAAATTAATGTTTTCAGAAATCTTAAAATAGCAGGAAATGAGGAATTTTGCATTCACTCCTCGCTGTTATGATCGTGAATTATATAGGTGTCTACATAAGGCTTTGACTCATAATTTCATTGCTGCCTTTAGTTCGTATGTCTTCAAAAATTTTCCCAATTCACTTTTTGTTAGTATTAATCACTTACCCCATTAATCAAGACAGAGTAAATAAAATGTGTTAAAAAAAAGGGATAAGAAAACTTTTCCTTGCCCGTGGTATATGTATATACTAGCAGTTACCAGTCTGGTTCGCTGGGTATTTCATAATGTTGTACGACTATACAGGGTGTCCAGCCTTAATGTGACCCGATAGCTAATTCCCGAACCGTTCGGTTTAGATATGCACTTCCAATTTAAAAAATGTTTAAAAACAGGTAAAGAATGTTTTTACTTGCTTTTTGAACCAAAAAACCCATTTAGAAAAAAAAATACAAAAATTAATTTTTTATACGGTCCCCAGGTCCTATCACTTATATTTAGGAATAGATGCAGTACACAAAAACAAAGTAAACACAAAGAGTTTCATTTTATTACCATAAAAACTGGCCGAGTTATGAAACTTTGAAAATCCTATTTTTTGTCCATTTTCTCGGACATTTTCAAGAAGCTAGTAAGGGGCAATCTCCAAAGTGAAATTAGTTGGAACTCTGCCAGGATACTTTCGCGCTCTTGCCCGTCACTTTTATGTAAATCGTTTTTTAATTTAAAAGCATACGTTAATAATACAATAATTGAGTATTTAAGAAATAAAATTTATTCTGTGTTCGTATAAAACATAGAAAAAATAAAATATTTTGTACCAAGGAAACATTTCAAAAGCAGTTCCAAAAAATAGACATATGCTGCGGCTTCAGTCTGATTTACTGCGTTTTTGCTGATCATGACGAATGTTAAAAATCTGCTGTGTAGTCGCTTGCAATTGCATATAGTCGTATTCTAATATTACGAATTCTAGTACGGGAGAACGAGATGTATACAAATGAAGAATACTGCGAAATGGTAGTGTTTTATGGGCAGTGTAATCGAAATAAGAGAGAGGCAGCAAGACTTTATGCGATTAATTTTCCCACTGGAAGACATCCATCTTATTGCATAATTGTCCGTGCTGTTCAGCGCTTGTATAAAACTGGGAGCTTCAATAGACGTATTCCCATATCTCGTGTCTTCACCATTATTTAAGTTAATTTGGTCATTCTGATATAATAAAGCCCCTGATTCATGATTGGCGCATCATTCCACATTATGCTATAATTTGAACGGCAAATCTTGTATTATTTTGCTGCTGTTTGTTAAAACAACGTATTTTAATCTTTTCAGTACAAGTTGAATTTCTTTAATTTAATTTTTATTGTTTTCCATACAGCAATAGAAATTGTCAATCTATGATGTTTACTGCGATGTTTTAATATTACTATGATGTATTTCTTTTGCTCTTTCTATAGATAGTGAATTACTGTTCTATAAACTCAATTTATATACAGCCCCCTTTTCTGAGCAACTCTGGTGCTTCAAATTTATGTAGGCATAACTCGGTCAGTTTTTATCGTAATAAAATTAAACTTTTTGTCTTTACTTTGTTTTTGTGTACTTTGTTTTTAATTTTTGTAATTTTTTTGTAAATGAGTTTTTTGGTTTGAAAATCACGTAAAAACATTCATTACCTTTTTTAAAACATTTTTCAAACTCTGGAAGTGCATATCTAAACCGAATGGTTCGGGAATTAGCTATTGGGTCACATTAAAGCTGATACCCTGTATATTATTTTCTCAAATCGTATTGAAAACTATTCTCTTAATTTAAAAAGGACTTAAATGTCTAAAACTAAGGTTTGTTTTACGCCTCCGGAAACCCCAGGAATCGAGTTGCACGAAACGAATTTTTAGTAGATCTTTACTCAAACAAAATAAATATGCTAAGGGGGGGGGATTTTATTTTTACTGCCAGGAAGCGATCTTGATTCATCTCTCTTTCAAAGTAACTGTGCTTATCTTAACTTAAAAGCTACGAATGTTGTATATTATTTATAGTCTATTTAATACAGTTTTGATACTTTGAAACGGGTCTATCCACGTTTTCTCTAATAATCCTCTTGGAGAAACACCTTCTTTAAATATTATTTAATAGATAACTTCTTCCCGAAGAAGACGCGATCCATCTAAAATCTGTTGTGTATTTAAGTATTAGCTTTCGGATTCGAAAAGGAGAGAGAGGTCAGAAGCTAAAGGATAGCAGTGAGGATTAACGAAAGATAACGTAAATCAGACGAGAGCACTTCGTAGATTATTTGATTAATATTACGATTGATGATTTGGTCAATGAGTTGTTAAATTGGATTCGGTCGGTTTGGATTCGATTACTTTAGAAATTATCTTCAAATATGAGAAGGTGTATTGCCTGCACGGCTAAGTGTAATTGATCTTAGATTTATAAATAAATCTCCAATTATCTCATCTACTTCGCTATTGCTTCCATATTTATCAATTAGTGCGTTTCTTAACTTGGGTTGTTGAATTTGTGTCGTTGTTGAAACTCGTAAATAAAATGTGTTATTTTGATTAGGCTAGTTTTTGTTCTAACTCTCACACACTGATGGTTGGGGAAATCCAACCATCATTACAACTTTTTTAAGTATAAAATTACAAATGTAAACGTTAGGAACTTGGATAGTTGGGTTTTTTAACGCCTACAACCTTTTACATTTTTTATCGAATTAAATAGTTTTTTTTTACATGTTCCTGTTTTGTACGAGTTTTTACCCGAATTTTGGAGAAACGCATCAAAACGAGTAAAAAGGAATTAGGTGTACTCTAGTTCATCATACACAAGGGGTCCTAAAAATAACACCCAGACTCTACATAGCCAGATTCCTCATTGTGAGGATATAAAAAATGCCTATAACTATGCCTGTACGATCCACTGTTTAGGAGAAAAAAACGAAAAACAAAATTTGTAAGTGTAAAGAAAAACACAGATACAGACACATCATCATCAGCATTTGCTAATATTTATAAAGGCAGGTGTTCTAATTGTCCAATGTGCATAAAAATAGGCTTAAGACCGCCATGGTATGGATGAGTGCACACATCACTATAGCGTGGTATTTTCTTAAGTAAAAGCAGCATGCAGACGACCAACTAAGTTCGTTTGTATTGTCACTGCGTCAGTGTTTCTCAAATTTTTGGGCACGCCTCCCTAGGAGGGGGGCATGTTAACCCTACGTGGGGGGCGCGAGCATATTGAAAAGTCGAAAATAAAATATTTAAAATAATTATCAATTTACAGAAAGGAAGCAAAAGAAAATACATTCTGACATAATAAAAAACTAAATACACATTCGTACTGGTATAAAATACTTATAAATTTATCAATACTGCACAATTTATTTGATAATTAACTTTTCGAAACTAAATTGAAAACAAGCTTAGTAATTACTAGTGACTCTCATGGGCTTATCATATACAAAATATAATACTTATCTTGAAAACTTGTGCGGTTTATACTTAACGTCGTATTGTAGCATTGGCGCGTCTAAATGCATTATTAGTGTATTCAATACATTGTTATTGTTAGAGGGGGCGTGATGATAATTTTGACCGAAAATTGGGTCGCAACTATTGAATGTTTGAGAAATACTGCACCACTTCTCCACACACCAAATCCTCAAGATATGGATTAGGCCCCATGGGTTAAAATTCCAACGATGTGCGATCTGGTGTTCCTGACTGACATGAAATCGGACTTCAATTTCCGATCCAGCTACAGGAGTATGTTATATCCAGCCAATCACGTTCAAGAGCACAGGAATGTAATGAAGCCCCATCATGAACCATCACGCATCATCATTCCATTCATCATCATTTACCGTATTTTTCTCCTAAACTATGGATCTTATAAGTACATTTCTTCGGGAAATTTTCATGCTTTCCCTACGAGAAATCTGGTACGGCAGAGTTCGGATAACATTTTTAGGACACTGTAATGGATGTCCCCTGACATCCATTGCAGTGATTGGGAGTTAGAATGAATACTACCCATAAACAAAACAAATATAATTTATATCACCTTTAATAAGTCTCACAAACCCAGGGTAGGAAATGCATTTATATTAAAGTATTGGAGCAAAAACCAGGTAAACAAGATAATTAATATTTAAGTATGAGTAGAATCTCTTACTTTTGGAACGGTTGGTAATCTCGTTCTAAATAATCGTAACTCCTATCTCAAATAATCGACTTCTTGTCGATTTGATTCTAATTCAAATACCTTATTGACTGAACCGTTAATTATCAATCTTATACATTAGAACGTCGTTTATCCAAATCAATTGGGACCGGACACCGTTCGGATACGCGATTGTTCGGATAACCGAAAACCGAATGCGATCCATGCAGTATATGATACTGAACACTATAGAAATTTAGAAAATCATCACATGCGGGAAACCTGCTTAAAGAAAAAACCAAATAGGTGCAAATTGTCGCAATTTTATTTTGATTGTGGAAAATAATCACTTATTTTTCACTGTGCCATTGTACACCTTCGTTTTTTCAGTGCAAGGTCTCTGATTCTCTTCAGGAGCAGTAGTTGAGAAGTACAGCACTCGGATTGTTGTTCGTACTACTCCATAGTTGTCTATAACGCTTCGTTGTTCTTGTACTCGTCTTCATCCGTTTCATCGTCGACAGGGTCGGATTCTTCTTGCACGGAAGTCACTATCTCGCCATTATTTAGCATTTGAAATTCAAAGTCTTCTGCATCGCATGCCATCCAGGTTTCTACATCAACAAAACTCAACAAAAGAGCACTTATACACCCCCTCACTTGGAAACAAACTGACCAAATATTCCGCACAGATGTTTACCGAATCACAAAACTGAAATTCCCCAAATATCCCTCACCTTGAGCTTTCCCGTCACTTTTGGCTTCACAGGAAACAAATGTTGAGCATTGCAATGTTCGAAAACGTATCCGGACTTTGGTTCGGATATTTGATGCTCCGAATAATAAACGTTCGGATAAACGACGCTTTACTGTGTATTAATTAACTAAACGACGCGTTGTTCTCTCTCTCTCTCTCGTCGAGCTTTCGATTATTTTACGTTAACCACTAACAGTGATCACTGATGCGTTAACTTATATCATCTAACTCTAACCTCTCTCTCTTTCTCGAACCGTAAAGTTAATGCTTAAATATACGATATAATTTACATCAATCGCATCTTCTTCAGGAGAAACTTTTCAAATGAACAATATTTAAAGTATTAGATTTTCCCAAGAGGATTAGTAAGAGGCATGTGAAAAGACCCATTATAACAGCCTGCATAACGTCTTATCTTCATTTACCTCAGCTTCTTATGATTTATATGCCTTATTAAGAATTATTTCAATTTTTATTTCATCATCAAACAAAACGTTAATTATTTTTATTTAGGCTGCTTAGTTTGTTAAAACACCTGAAATAACTCAATATGCAACACCACAAAATTTTTATTCAAAAATACAATAGCTACTATTTAATATGTTTCTCTAGTTAATGTGACAATTACAATACTAAGCACTCAAAGATTCTTAAACATTTGGTAAAAAGTGGTACTTCCGAAAGATTTAAAATTTTTATAAAGATTACATTTATCTGTAAGACTTCTCCGAAACCTTAACTTAAATGGGAAATTAAAATCTTCCGGATTTTTTTGTTTTCTTTTTGTTCCATTGCTTCCTCGCACGTTCTGTTTTTTAAACATGTTACCAATTGCATAAAAATTTGGATCCTGCAACTAGCCAAGTTAAAATAGCCAAAAAGTTTTGAAATATTAAAAAAAAACTTTTTTATGTAATTAATAAAAAAAAACTTTGCAAGCTTTCTAAAATTTTATGACACATCATATATTTTGTTTTTTGTTTTTTATTGTTCTTAATAAAAGGTCTTAAAAAATAAGATTGTCGAATAAAAATACGTAACTCTTTAGCATTCCTGAGAATCAATCATTAATCAAATCACTACAATAGGCAGTTTCAAATCCCAAAACGAATTCATCTTATAAACTTATTGCTCATTGAGCTCTATAATACAAATATTTGTTTATTTCAAATTGAAATCCTTTCGATCTTTGTTAATGTATATAGTGTGTTAGAAGGTGGATGAGTTTTAAATATTTGTTTTATAAAAAAAAAACATTTAAAACTCATTTCAAAATACTCAAAATAAATGTTTTATAATTTAAGTTCAAAAACTTTTATGTGTTAACATTTCAATTTTACAAAAAATTCATGTTTAAAGGTGCAAATTCTAAAAATATACATATGCAATGAACAATAAAAAATATTGCTTTCAAATCTGATTTCATCTTTTTGATAAAAGAGTTAAATAAAATTATTTAAAAGGGATTCAGGAAGTTATTTGAAAGACTTATTGCACCAATAATTAGAATTATAAAATACATTTGCTTAACAGATCCAATTCTACATTGCTCATTGCCACATAAACAAAGAAAAAGTAAACTGAGCAAAGGCTTAATTATATCTTGAATATACTTCCAACAATACTATCAGATCTATATGGAGGTTTGGTTTAAGTGGAATGAACGTCCTTCAGTGACCTTTAGAAAAGGTGTGGCTAAAAAATAATAATTCTTCAAATGCTTTTAACTTTTCTAATGTTGCAATCTTGACTTGTGTGGTAAGCCCTGAAGATTATGTGAACAGAAGTACATAAAAAGGCATTCCCATTTTTAAAATATAATGCCGTGGAGTGTCTTAAAAGGGGACTTATTACTCAAGTTTTGTATTAAAACTTTTATATAAATTAACAAAATGATCCAAGTCTTAATTGGAAATTTCTCGCTATCAACATTTTAGCATATGAATTTATAAATACGAATTTTTACATTATATCATAAAAAAAGTATTTTTTCTCGCGGAAATGTATTTTAAGAATCTCTAAGCAGAAAGAATTCAGAAACAGAATCGAATTCTGTGAAGTTTTTAAGAAGTAATGAAATGGTGTTATAATATAATAATCATTGTATATACAAACCATTAAAATCAATCCGTATTTTTTTTTTAAATTTCTAATTCCAACGGTAAAGTTAATTAATTTTTAAAAATGTCTATACAAAACATGAATTGCTTGAACAGACTTGTATACTTGAACTTCAAACATATGTATTCAAGTTAATAACAAATTATATTTTTTTGTTTTCTAGTATAATGTATCAATGATCAATATTACGATTATTCAACAGCATGATTGCTTTTTTAATACAAGTTTCAAATATTTCTTAGTTAAATAGGGACAAGTATTTGCTTCCTTACATAGATAATTGCTTCTGGTTGATGCTACTTCGTTGATGGACTAAACAACATAAGCAAGGAAACAACAATAATTGAATTTTTGATGTTTGAAATTAGAGTTCAGGAATTTAACTTATCTTTGAAAGGAGAGCTCTTTAATTTCATTGCTTTTCCTTCTTACACTTTAAAGTCGTCATGGAAATGGTAAGTGTCTCGTCCGAATTTGTAAATCATTTTTAAACGCGGTCTCAATTGGAGATCAGTTAATGTGCAAACTTAATTAGTGTTGTTTGAAATGTGGCCAATTTATCGACATCAATATACCCTAATGATGGATATTGCTTAGAACATATTGTTTGAAACGACCAAAGAAAAATGATAATTTTTCCAAAAATAATCGATAAAGCACCATCAGAGCAAAATGTAAATCTTCAATCAAAACGTAAACTAAAGGAATAAATAAAAAGATAAACATATTTGTTGATAGGAAATAAATAAAAGACTTCAACTGTTTTGGGAATTAAATATATTTAACAAAAATACCAAGGAAGTGTATTCATAGGCAATACATGTGTTGAAAATAAATTATTTTTTCTTTTCATGTCCTTCCATCGTATTTTAAATTAACCAGTCGTAAATATGTTTAATATTAAAAACCAGATATATATTAAAATTTTGACTGCTAAATAGAGTTTTGATAAAAACTTTAATAACAGATAAGAAAATGAATTTCCTTAAAAAGGCTCAAAATATTCCCATTTAACATAAAACTGACTAGAGCAAAGCAGATATACATTATCTGCATCATTATACTTCCAATTTTACTTAGTAATATATCAAATTGTGTAATGCACAAAATTTTTTTTAAAAACTTAAAACGAAGGATAAATTAAAAAGCTTGTTGACTTCTATTATCTAATAATTATCAACGAAAGCGGAGACGAAGCATTTCCTTGTAAGGGTGGAGTTATTGGACTCAATATTGGATGATGTTCTTAGAGGGATATGTATTTCTCCCTCTACTCGATTGCCTTGTAGAGTTGCGTATTAAGGACAAAAATGGGATTATGAAATTATAAACAGTCAACTCAGAAATTTAAATTACGTTTTCATATTCTTCAAAATTAACCCTGAAGTTAGTTCGCTTATCTTTCTTTTTGAATATGCTAACAAATTTTTTTATTAATATTTTTTTCCATTCCTAGAACTTCGAACAAATTTAATTTTATGGCAATTATATCCGAAATCGAGGTGATGTTTATATTTTTTTCTTCTGAACAAAATCATAACAGAATTTCCAAGGAATATTTTTATTTTATTAAACATGTAAAAAATTAATTATCGAATTAAAATTTAATTTTCAAAAAAAATGTTAAGGTAATGTTAAATTGAATAATTATAAATGGTAATGATATATATTTTAACAAATATTTAAAGATTATCAAAAATACAGAATTTCATAAGTAGAATATCAAGTACTTTTTCACATTTCTATAGCCTTATCGTTCCTTAGAAATTTTGAATCATTTATGCAATTAACTGTAATACGTACTTTTTTTAAGACAGATAAAATAATTCCCGCGCACGCAAGTATCACACGGGACATACAGAAGTAAAACAAACAAAATAAGATAAATAAGATAAAATTAAATAAAAAATAAATTTACTAATATATAATGAAATGACGAAAACGAATAAGTTGCAAAGACAAAAATACTTTACAAACAAAAATTCAATACAATGAAGTTACGAAAACAGAGAAATGAAAAATTACAAAATCCGATCAATAAAGAAACAAAAAATAAATATGTAAGAATACTTAATTTAAATGAAATATTTAAATACAGAATAAAAACCTTTCACGAAGAAACGGTCTTGTACCTTGTACCATCGACGGAAAAGCTCATCGAGTTACAACGTTATGGTTCCGTTTTTGAATTTGACTATGTTTTGGAACTCACCTCATTCATTAAAAAATGCATAATGCCATATTATTTTATTTAAATTTATAGTGGTGAATTAAATAATGATTCTAAATAAACATATTTAAAAAATGTGTCAAATTTTATAAATGTTTTATATCAGTTAAACTCAATGGTTTTTGTTCAGAATTGAAGGGAAATATTTCACACAAGGACAAAGTTTATTTCATAAGAGATTTTTAGATTTTGTTAAATGATGAAGTTTCATTCTCGACTCACACAAGGTGATGAAGTTCCTCCCTCACGTATTGCTACTAAGTTTATTCCTCTTCTTTTCTGCTTAGAAGGGTTTTTATTTCCTTCAATTTAAAAATATTTTAAAGAAATTTAGCTTTAAATGTGTAGTTTTTGCATTCATTTTACGAGATGATATTTTATAAGCTTTAAATAATAGGGTTGGCTACTTTCTAATAAAGTTTAATCTCTCATTTTTTCTAAAAGGCTTACTTTATACCAACATTTTATCAACATTTAGGACAATGTTTATCATGAATTCCTTATAACAAAGGTTCATGATAAGCATAATATTCCAGCAATTTTTAAAACATATTGTTATCTAGATCTAGGTTCGATGATTTTATGCTATCAGTTTCAGAGAGCTAAACAGCTCTTCAGAAGCGATGAAAACTTATTGTAGAAAAATAATCTTTAGAAATACAGGATATATAGCAGCAAAACTCGCAAAATAAATTCCAAAAGGTCTTCACACCTTCTACAGCACTCAGACACAACTATCAGAGTGGAATATAAATACGTAATGTGTGTATTCGCAAACAATCGCTTGATCGAATAAACTCTTCAACAGACCAACACAATAGTAACACTTCAACGCTTAAGACAATACTACTCAGTTTCGGAAAGCGACTCCCTATTTACAGGCTTTACGAGAGAGAATCTTCCGAGAAATATCCGCTTAAGTCATAGATCATGATATTAGTAGATTTCACTAGTAATTTCCAGAAGTATCCATATGATCGCCAACTCGCCAAAAAAGGGTACCCAACATTGTCAAAAAAGTTGCTAATATGGTCCTGAAAATGATGCAAATTTGGCTCTATTCCAGATCGCTATTTCGCCAAGTTACCATTAAATCGCCTTTATAATGTAAGGAGCTGCTTTTTTTTGTGAATATTACAATTTTAGCATAAAATATATACAACAGAGAGAATGAATTACATAGCCAAGTATAAATTATTTGCACTATTTTAAGCGTTCACTTAAAAAAATTCGTAACAAAATGTTTTCATATTTATACTTTTGTATTATATCATTGTATTATATCATTAGCATATTTAAGCTGTTTATAATTATGAAAGTTAATTAAATGCTGACATTTATTCCCCAAATAACGTGTAAAATAAATATTTAATATAATTATTTATTTGATGCATGAAAAAAAAATTTAAGATTAAATTAAAATTATTATTTTAAGTCAAACTGAACAAAATTATTTCTTAATTTATATTTTTACATTGTTCAAAAGTTTTGACGTAACATGATAAAGGAATGTTTATATCGAAATAACAAACATATAAAGAATATTTTAACAATTGAAATTATTATTATTATTAATATTATTTGCTATATTAGAAAAGTAAAATTTTTAGCACTGATATATCAAATTTAGAGAATTGACATAAAAAATAGAAAACGACTAAGTAGTATTTTACACGAAAGTAGTACATTAATCCATTTCTACTTAGGTTAAGAACACCTTATTTTTGCAGGTAGGCAAAATGTACATTTATTCAATTATACTCTTAAAATTTATACTTTTATGGAGTTGGAATGTGCCACAAAGTTAATATTAAAGACTGAATTTTGCCACGAATGAAATAAAGAGAGTTAGTTCTAATTTGCACCTACAATTGAAAACATAAAAATTTGATCAATAGGAAAAACAAAGTGAAGTTAAAATGAATATCATGTACATTGTTGTTTAGAAGAAATATTTCTGTTTATTTTGCAACCAACTTCCAGTAAGAAATTAAGATTACTACGTTATAAAACTTCAATTTTATCCCATAAATTTTATTGATTACAAAATTGTATCACACTAGAAAAGTACAAGAGTTTTTCCCTGCTGATTTAACAAATGTGATACAGTTAGAAAGGTGTGGTTTATAGAAAAAAAATTTAAGTGAGAGGTATATTAACGACACATTACAAAGCAATACGAAAGATTTTGGTGACGGAACATGTAATTTTAAAATATAAACAAGTGATGAGGCCGACACCTGAGCTAGCATCCTTCACCTAACTACCACACTCCGCCAAAGGGAAAGCATTTAGCCTCGTCAGATTCAATGTGTTTCGGTCCCTCTACGACACAGCTATGTTTAATTTACTTCTTTCATTTCAATTTAAGTCTGAGGATTAATGGTTTTAAAAGGAAACAGTACAGTGTGTGTGTGTGTGTGTGTGTGTAAATCTTTATTTTATTTTATCCGCGAAAATTTAAAAACTATGAATTAAATATCAAAGTGGCAAAAGAAAGCATTATTTTTCTTTA
Organism: Trichonephila clavata; assembly: GCA_019973975.1. NCBI lineage: Eukaryota > Metazoa > Arthropoda > Arachnida > Araneae > Nephilidae > Trichonephila > Trichonephila clavata. The sequence goes on along the minus strand of BMAO01027230.1, from coordinate 127,991 downwards.
ATTTAAGGGAGAAAATTTTTAGTAATGATTATTTTTTTGTTTTATTATTTATTATTTTTTAGGTTTAAATTTTAGTTATTCAGTGGCATACTTTCCTTGCTTAGCACTAAATTAGAATTTGTATTCTCTCTCTCTCCTTTTTATTAGTACTAAAAAAAAATCTTCAGGCAAAATGAAGTTAAAAATACATTTTACCACAGACATCTAAGCGTTTGTAATTAACATCTTATTATGAAAACATTTATTCCGAGTTCTGAAAAGAAAAGCAAAACAAAATTACTTTATTTGTTTCAGTTTAGTTTCTTCTAAATGATTTAAATACAAAAGTAATGTTCACTCTAAAAGATTATTCAATTAGAAATGTTGCCAATTGCAAATGATCTTACGATTATTAATGAATGAAAAAATATAATAAATAAAAAATTTCCTTGCGTATAGGGTGTCCCTGACGGATATGCTTTCGGGTTATATTTATAGTTGATATACTGCATTTCTCCCAGCCGATTACCTTGTAGAGTTTAGTATATATACGGAAGTTGCTGTTTAGACTCTCACATCAACACTCAGTCGCTTGAGTAACTGTCTTTCAACTCTTCAACATGATTGCAAAGGTAAGATTTGTTCTTTACATAATTACTTTAAAAAAAATTCATGTAATGATTAGTTATCGATGAAAATGTAAATTGAGAAATATTCGCTTATAAACATATATTTATACTTTTTATAAATGGAGAAAATTTTTAAAATTCTTTTTGTGGAAATTTTAGTTAAATGTGTTGTAATATTTTTAATGTATCATGAAAACGTTTTAACGTGTTGAAAACTAACGCTTAATTTTCAAACCAATTGTAATACCCTTAATAATTACAAAATTATATTTTCTTAAATGTAACTTTAAAAATGAAATATACATTTAATATTTGAGTTTCTCTAACATAACTAAAGTTAAACAAACTGTACTAGAATTATATAATAAAAAAACTGTCATCGATAATTTAATAGTTTATATTGAAATATTTCTCCTATCAATATTTCATCATAATTGTAAAATTCCAAAAATTCTTTTAATTCAGTAAAAAAAAAGCTATTCGTATGCTAAAGCTCATAATGCATGAAAAGTCCTCTGGTAAATAAAACTATTTTAATCGGAAAGAATTTCTGTGTTTCCACGGCTGTATACGAAAAGCACCCTAAGTTAAATTAAACAGCCAATTTTCATTCATTGTTAAATAGTTATTTTACTTTATATTAGGATATTTTTGAATTATAAAAAAATAAAATTATTATTACTATTAAGAAATTTACTATCGTAACTAATATTTGATGCAAAATGCAGCAATTTAATCATACGAGTTAGCAAATTTTTAACTCCCTTATACTGAAAACGAAATGTATTTTACCGTAGATTTATCTTTTGCTTGTTACGAAAATCTTTCCATCTTTATTTAAAAACAGTTGGAATTTAAAATGTCAAATGTCAAAATATAGAACACAGGACAATACCTTTTCTCTGTCTTAAATTAAAAAACTTTATTTTGTTATTGCAAATACCTAAAATTTAATTACTTCCTTTCAGATCACCATTCTCTTCGCTGCCCTTGTAGCAGTCCACGCCAGCGCCCTCTTGGGACATGGTGCTCTGGTCAGCACTGGAGTCAGCACCAGCGCCCGATCTCAAGATGTAAGTCAAACTTTATTCAAACTAAATATACTCATAGAACTAAATAATTAAATATATCTAATACAAATAGGAATTGTTAACGAAACATTCTAATAAATGCACATTATAATAGGCTTTCGGAAACTACGCTTTCGGTTATGACATCAAGGACGGACTTGGTGCCGCCAACTCCCGATCTGAAGTAGGAGATGCCCACGGAAACAAGAAGGGATCCTACACCATTGCTGACATCGACGGAAGGGCCCGACGAGTCGACTACGTTGCTGACGGACACGGATTCCGAGCCACCGTCAAGACCAACGAACCCGGAACCGCTGCCAGCGCCCCTGCTGCCGCTCTCATCGCCAGCCCCTACGCCGGACCCGTCGCCCCTGTTGTTAACCACGTAGCTCCCAGCTGCTCTCGCTGCCCCAGCTGTCTATGGCGGAGTTCTCGGACACGGAGCCGCCCTTGGTCTTGCTGGCCCCCCTCCGCTCTTGCTTACGGAGGTGCTCTTGGACTTGGACACGGAGCCCTTGGTCTTGGACTCGCTGCTCCCGCTGGTCTTGCCTACGGAGCTCCTCTTGGACTTGGTCATGGATTAGGACTCGGAAAGGCTCTCCTTCATTAAAAACGATCTAAATGTATTTTAAATTCGATTTTAATTTATTTTAATTTTAAATAAACATTTTCAAAGGAAATTTGCGTTTTTTTACTTTTATATTTTTAATGTTAGTTTAATTTATTTAATTTAGATTTTTAATTGCAACACTACGTCTATTGTAGGATTCATATTATGAGGCTGCTTTCTCTGACATATTTTGCTAGCTTTCATTAATTTGTTCTACAAACGTCCATTCATAAACTTCGTTTCTTATATATGTTCATATAGTATTCTATGCTTTTAAAATCAGAATCAAAAGAAATTAATTAGTTTTCCTGCAGAAGACTGCAGTTGTTAAATAAAACTTTCTTTCATGTGGTTTTTTTTAATCGTAAAATTTAAAATTATTTTTCAAATATTTTACAATTTACTGTTTTCACTTAAAATTTTTAATGCATTTAAAATAAAAAAAAACAACCTTATTTTAAAATATTTCTTCGAATAGTTTCAGAGGTGTGATTTAAAAGAAACATTAAACACACTTTATTATGAGAAATATGTTAGCGTGTTGACAAAAAAAAATGTTTATGAAACTATCTTAGATTTTCTTGCTAAATACCTTTACATTACGTGTATCCTTAAGTTAAATCATAGGGAGGAATTTTTAAAGTTAAAAAATCATTCTGTTCAATGTCCTCATATTAATACATTTCTAGCTATGTTTCTTGAAAACACGAATACAAAATTATAGCTATTAAATAAAACACGATCAAAACGTCTAATCAGTTCTATATATTCAATATGTAAGGTATTTTCTCTCTATCTGTATCTATCTATCTATATATATATATATATATATACCTAATCTTCTTCTTATAAAGTAATTTAAATATTAAATTTGTAGAGGATTCTCAACATTTCTTTTTAACTAACATTTAGGTGAATCTATTCTATCTATTTTTTGATTGGCTTAAAAACTTCTCCATATTAAGGAATTGTGGGTTTTACAGATTGTTTTAGTTATTTAAAGTGATTCAAAGAGGAATCCGAGAGAATGTTGAGATTTTAATTAACAATGAAAATGTTGAGATTGTGATTGTAAATGAGGATGTAGAGATTGTGATTGTAAATGTGGATGTAGAGATTGTGATTGTAAATGAGGATGTAGAGATTGTAACTGCAAGTGAGGATGGGGAGATTTAAGTGAGCTTCTGTTAATGTGAATGTTAAGTTTCTAAATGTGAGGGGGATATTGTGATCGTTATTGTAAAGAGAGTTTTTTGCATTAGTTGTGAAGAATCGACTTTAATTATTTGTAATTGGAATTAAAAAGAGTTAGATTATATATATAATATTCGTATAATTGCGTGTAACTGCTCCTAAGGATTTATTCCTACGTTGGGGTCTGTTTGATTGTATTTCAAAACAGCATTAACGTGCATTTATAATGTACTTTGAGGATAAAACTACAATACGATCTTAATTATGAACGTTACAAAAGATCAAGGTAAGTATTAAATTTTATATATGTTACTGTTAAGTAATAAATATTTCAAGTAAATTACTGTAATTAATACGATAAGTATTATATGTCACTTTTCCCTTTTTTAATTTTTAAAGTAGAACAGATATGAACAGATGCAACGTATATTTTACTTTTTATTATGTAAGAATGTATTTTGTTTTGCTTCCTTTCATTAATTTAATAATTTTATAAATTATTTTCTTTTAGACTTTTATATATGCTCGCACGACCCACATAGGGTTATCTCATTTCCATAGGGTCCGAGCTCCACAATTTGAGAATCGCTGCATTAATGTATTAAGGAATTCGAATACTTGCGACAACTTTTTTTTTTAAAAAATGTAAATATGGGTTTTTTTTTATGTTTTTTAGATTTGTTTAGTATATTTTATGAAAAATATATTACAAATTTAGAATAGAAAAAGAAATTGATATTACTAAAATGGGGGGAAATTGACAAAAAATAACATAAACACGGCCCATTCTGTACTAAAAGTTTATAAACAGATTTTCAATTTTTCAATTCTGATGTGTCTCTATGTTATTCAATTTTGAAATGACTTTCAGGGTAAGAGATACTTTAATTTTTACAAATATTAGAGGATTTATCTTTGTTATTACATGAAATTGCTTTAAAAAGAGATTATAATCACATAACGAGCTGTAAATTTTGTAATAAAAAATTGATTTATAAATCTGAAGGTTAAAACACACACTTTTACTATTATACAAAACATACACAAAAAATTTCAGTTAATTATTTTCAAAACTTTTTGAGCAATTGCTGTTCCTTTTTGAATATTTTCAAAAAAAAACACATTTCGCGTAAAACGTGTTTTAACGTATGACATCTTGCTTAAAGTAATGTCATCTGCTTTCACTAAAACACTTGCAGTTTTTGTTCTAGTGAACAGAAAATAACACACTTGGTATTTTTATAAAGCTAATAAGATTGTGTATAAAATAAAATCATAAAACAATTTGTCAATTTTTGGCAAAATTCACAATTTTAGTGTAGCAGCATACCTTAAGATTGAATCAAAGTCGTTCAGTTTTACATTTTATATTGATTTGTTCTGTTTCCAAACTAATACGAACCACGATTCGTTTCAAAATATATATGTTTCGCATAAAATGTAACATATTTAAAACGTTCACACTCATCGAAATAAAAGTATAGCTATATACTGGTAAGAACTTTATCAAAACATTTTTAACTATTAAATTTTGTACCAAGTCACTGAATTACTAATAATAAAATCGATAATAAATCGATTAATAGTGCATAAAAAAGCTCTCAGACTCTGCATAGCCAGATTCCTCGTTGTAAGTACATGAAAAATGGCCAAAGTTTACGAAAACCAAAATATGCAGGTGTAAAGAAAAAAAAAACGGTATCGGACACATCATCGGCAGTATTTGTTATATTTATAAAGGCAGGTGTTCTAAGTGTAAAAATAGGCTTGAATAGGCTAAGTGTAAAAATAGCCTGTGCATAAAAATAAGCTTGAGTGCGCCATGGAATGGATGAGTGCACATGTCGCCGCAGCTTGGTGTCCTCCGAAGTACAAGCAACATGCAGACGAGCAACTAAGTCCGTTTGTATTGTCACTACGTCTGGATACACCAAATCTTCTATGTATGGATAGGGCTTCATGGGGAAAAACTCCAACGGTGTGAGATCTGGTGATCATGACTGACATAGAACCGGATTTCAATTTCCAATCCAGCGACAGGGGTATGTCATATCCAGCCAATCACGTACAGGAGCACAGGAATGCACTGAAGCCCCATCATGAACCATTAATCATCATTATTTATTCATCATCATTTACCATATTTTTCTCCTAAACTATGAATCTTACAGGTATAGTCTTTCTGGAATTTTCAATGCATTCCCAACGAGGAATCTGGCTGTGCAGAGTTCGGATAACATTTTTGGGACACTAATGGATGTCCCCTGACAACTATCATTGATTGGGAGTTATAATGAATACTATACATATTTAACACAGATATAATTTATTAATCCTTTAATAAGTCTCACAAACCTAGGGTAGGAAATGCACTTATATTAAAGTATTGGAGCACAAATGACGTAGACGAGATAACTAATATTTAATTATGAGTAGAATTTCTTACTTTTCTAACGTTTGGTAATCTCGTTCTAAGTAATCGTAACTCCTATCTCAGATAATCGACTTCTTGCCGATTTGATTCTATTTCAAATACCTTATTGATTGAACCGTCAATTATCAATCTTATATATTAATTAATCAATCGACGAGTTGCTCTCATCTAGCCTTCAATTACTTTACGTTAATCACTAACTTCTATCATCTAACTCCTAACCTCTCTCTCTTTCTCAAACCAAAAAGTTAATGCTTAAGTATACGACATGATTTACATAAACCGCATCTTCTTCAGGAGAAACTTAGGCCGCGGTGGCCGAGTGGTCTAGGCATCGGATCATGGCTAGCGTGTCATGAGTTCGATCCTAGTACCACTAAAGACCCGCCGTGTAGGGGCGCGATGCACGTTAAATCTGTCGAGAGCTCAAATGGGTAGTTAGGAGAGGGGGTGCCAGCTCAGGTGTCGTCCGCTTCACTTGACCATGGTTAAAATTACGCGGACCGTCTCCAAAAGCCCTCGTGTTGCTAATCGTGTGACGTTAATATTCTCTCACTCACTCACTCAGGATAAACTTTTCAATTGAACAATATTTAAAGTAATAAATTTTCCCCAAGAGGATTAGTAAGAGGCCTGCGAATAAACCATTTACAACATCCTGTCGGACGTCTTACATTAAATCTTCAATTAATCCCTCAGCTTTTTATTATTTGTATGCTTTATTAAAAATTATTTCTATTTTAATTTCATCATCACAAAATGCTTTGATTCTTTTTGTTTAGGCTGCTTAGTTTGTTAAAACACCTGAAATAACTCAATATGCAACACCACAAAATTTTTATTCAAAAATACAATAGGTACTATTTAATATGTTTCTCTAGTTAATGTGACAATTACAATACTAAGCACTCAAAGATTCTTAAACATTTGGTAAAAAGTGGTACTTCGAATGATTTAAAATTTTTATAAAGATTACATTTATTTGTAAGATTTCCGAAACCTTAACTTAAATGGGAAATTAAAATCTTCCGGATTTTTTTTTTCTTTTTGTTCCATTGCTTCCTCGCAAGTTCTGTTTTTTAAACATGTTACCAAATGCATAAAAATTTCAATCCTGCAACTAACAAGTTAAAATAGCCGAAAAGTTTTGAATATTGAAAAAAAAACTTTTTTATGTAATTAATAATAAAAACTTTGTAAGTTTTCTAAAATTTTACAACACGTCATATAATTTATTTTCTTGTAGTTTTATTTTTCATAAAGAATTTCTTAAAAAATAATATTGTTGAATAATATACGTAAATCTTTTGTATTCCTGAGAATTAATTGTTAATCAATTAATCAAAACATTAAAAAAGAAAGTTTCAGTTCCCAAAACGAATTCATCTTAGAAGCTAATTGTTCATTGAACTCTATAATAAAAATAATTGTTAATTTCAAATTAAAATTCTTTCTATGTTTGTTAATGTATATTGTGTGTTAGTTGGTGGGTGAGTTTTAAATATTTGCTTCATAAAAAAAATTCTCTAAAACTCATTTCAAAATACTCAAAATTAATATTTTATAATTTAAGTTCATAAACTTTAAAATATTAATAATTCATTTTTTCAAAAAATTAAGGTTTAAAGGTGCAAAATTCTACAAATATGCGTATGCAATAAACAATCAAAATATTGCTTTCAAATCTGATTTCATCTTTTTGATAAAGGTAATAAATAAAATTATTTAAAAATGATTCAGGAAATTATTTGAAAGATTTATTGCATCAATAATTAGAATTATAAAACACATTTGCTTAACAGATCGAATTCTACATAGCTCATTAGCACATGAATAAAGAAAAGTTAACTGATCAAAGGCTCAGTTGTTGAATATAATTCCAACAATACTAGCAGATCTTTATGGAGATTTGCTTAAGGGGAATGAACGTCCTTCAGCGACTTTTAGTAAAGGTGTGGCTGAAAAATAATAATTCTTCAAATGCTTTTAACTTTTCTAATGTTGCAATTTTGTCTTGTGTGGTAAGCCCTGAAGATTATGTGAACAGAAGTACATAAAAAGGCATTCCCATTTTTAAAATATAACTCAGTGGAGTGTCTTAAAATGTGAATAATTACTCAAGTTTTGTATTAAATTTTCATATAAATTAACAAAAAAATTCAAGTATTGTTTTAAAATTTTTCTCGTTATCAACATTTTACCCAGTGGATTTATAGATACGATTCTTTAGATAAAATTTTTAAAAAAAAGGTATATATATTTTGTCGCGGAAATGTATTTTAAGAATCTCTAAGTAAAAAGATTTCAGAAACAGAGTTCTGTGAAGCTTTTAAAAAGCAACTAATTCTCGTGTAAAATAATTAACCCTTACTTATATACAAACCGTTAAAATCAATCCGTATTTTTTAATTCCAACGGTAAAGTTAATTAATTTTTGAAAATGTCTGTACAAAACATGAATCGCTTGAACAGACTTTTATATTTGAAATTCAAACATATATATTCACATGTTAATAACAAAATATACTTGTATTTTTTCAAGTATGATGTATCTACGATCAATATTACGATTTTTCAAGTAACGTCACTGATTTTTTTAATACAAATGTAAAATATTTATTATTTTAATAGGGACAATTATTTACTTCATTACATACATAATTGTTTCTGGTTGATGCAACTAAACAACATAAGCAAAAAACGAAAATAGTTAAATTTTTGAGGTTTGAAATTAAAATTCAAGTATTTAACTTATCTTTGAAATGGGAGAGAGAGCTCTTTATATAAAAGTCCTGCCATTTCTCTTTACTTTTTAAGGTCGCCATGGAAATGGTAATATCTACCGAATTCCCAAATCCCTTTAAATCGTGTTTTAGATAGATCAATTATTGTGCCAACACTGAGGGTTGAATGAAATGTGGCAAATTTATCGAAATGAATATACCCTATTGTTTTGAACATATTGTTTGGAATGATCTAAGGAAAACTATAATTATTCCAAAAAGGATTAATAAGACACCGTAAGGAAAAAAAGGTAAATCTTCAATATAGACGTAAAATGAAGGAACAAATAAAAGGATAAAATATTTGTTGATAAGGAAAATATAAATAAAGAAATGGTTGCAACTGTTTTAGGATTTAAACATATTGAACAAAAGTATTAAATACCATGGAAGAGCATTCATTGGCAATGCATATGTTAAAAATAAATTATTTTTCATTTCATGTCCTTTCATCGTATTTTAAATTAACCAGATGTAAATATGTATAATATTAAAAACCAGATATATTTTTAAATTTTAACTATTCAAAAGAATATTGACAAAAACTTTAATAACGGATAAGAAAATGAATTTCCTTAAAAATTCTCAAAATATTCCCATTTAACATCAAAATGACAAGAGCAAAGCAGATATACATTAGCTGCATCCTTATGCTTCCTATTTTACTTAGTAATAGATCAAATTGTGTGATGCACAAAAAATGTTTTTAAAAGTTTAAAACGAAGGTTAAATTAAAAACCTTGTTGACTTCCATTACCTAATAATTATCAACGAAAGCGGAGACGAAGCATTTCCTTGTAAGGGTGGAGTTATTGGACTCAATATTGGATGATGTTCTTAGAGGGTTATATGTATTTCTCCCTCTACTCGATTGCCTTGTAGAGTTGCGTATTAAGGACAAAAATGGGATTATGAAATTATAAACAGTCAACTCAGAAATTTAAATTACGTTTTCATATTCTTCAAAATTAACCCTGAAGTTAGTTCGTTTATCTTTCTTTTTGAATATGCAAATAAATTTTTTTATTAATATTTCCATTCCTAGAACTTCGAACAAATTTAATTTTATGGCAATTATATCCGAAATCGGGGTGATGTTTATTTTTTTCTTCTGAACAAAACCATAACAGAATTTTCAAGAAATATTTTTATTTTATTAAACATGTGAAAAAATGAATAATCGATTCGAAATGTAATTTTAAAAAAAATTCAAGATAATGTTAAATAGAATAGTTATAAATGGTAATGATATAGATTTTAATAAATGTTTAAAGATTATTAAATATACAGAATTTCATTAATAGGATATCAAACTTCTTTTCACATTTATATAGCCTTATCATTTCTTAGAAATTTAGAATTATTTGTGCGATTACTTTTAACTATAACACATATTTTTTTTTTGAAATAATGTTCCTGCAACGCAAATATTACACGGGGCTTACAGAAGTAAGTAAAACAAGATGAATAAAGTAAAAAGTAAATAACAAAATAAAATTACTAAGTAATGAAATAACAAAAATTGATAAGTTGCAAAAACAAAAATACATTACAAAAAAAATCAATGCAATACAGTTACGAAAATAGAGAAATGAAAAATTACAAAAATTACAAATTCAGATCAATGAAGAAACAAAATAAATACTTAATAACACTTAATTTAATTGAAATATTTAAATATAGAATAAAAAATTTCACGAAGAAAGGGTTTTGTACCTTGTACACGATCGATGGTAAAGCTCTTTGAGTTGACAACGTTACGGTGCCGTTTTTTGACTTGACAATGTTTTGGGATTTACCTCATTCATTAAAAAATGCACAATACCATATTATTTTATTTAAATTTGTAGTGATAAATTAAATACTGATTCTAAATAAACATATCTAAAAAATTTGTCAAATTTTATCGTTTTATATAGTTAAATTCAATCGTTTCAGTTCAGCATTAAAAGGAAATATTTAGCATAAGACAAAGTTTAATTGATAACAGATTTTTAGATTTTGTTAAATAATGTAGTTCAATTGTCGATTCACACCAGGTGATCTAGTTCCTTCCTCGCGTCTTGCTATAAAGTTTATTCCTCTTTCTTCTCTTTCTTTCTGTGGTTAGGATTTTTATTTCCTTTAATTTAAAGATATTTTTCAGAAATTAATCTTTAAAAATGTAATTTTTCATTCATTTTGCGAAATAACATTTTAAATTCTATTAAGCTTTATTAAAAAATAAACCTTTATTTCGTTATAAGAGGGTTAGTTACTTTCTAATATGTAATAATCTCCCTTTTTTTCTCAAATGCTTACTTTACACCAAAATTTTATCAATTTTTATGACAAAGTTTATCATGAATTCCTTATAACACAGGTTCATAATAAGCATACAATTCCAGCAATTTTTAAAACATATTGTTACCTAGATCGGGATTCGAGGATTTATGCAATCAGTTTCAAAAAGTAAAGAAGTTCTGTAGGAGCGAAGAAAATTTATTGTAGAAAAACAATCCTTCCGAAATCCAGGATATAGCAACAAAACTCGCAAAATAAATCCTAGAAGGTCTTCACACCTTCTACAGCACTCAGAAACAACTATCACAGTCTAGGAATACAAATACGTAATGTATTCGCAAACAATCGCTCGATCGAATAAACTCTTCAACAGTCCAACACAATAGTAACTCTTCAACGCTTAAGACAATACTACTGAGTTTCGGAAAGCGACTCCCCATTTATAGGCTTTACGAATCTTTCGAGAAAGATCTGCTGAAATCATAGATCGTGATATTAGTACACCCATTGCCATAAAAATTTACGCACCAAGAAAAAGTCGTCAAAATGAAATGAAATTTTACTTATGTAAGTACTACTTTGATTTAAGTAAGTGATTAGAAAATCAAAGAAAAGGGACCATTTATTGTGGAAAAAAGTACAAATGTATGGAATTTTCAGTATTCTGTTGGGCCTCCCTCTAGCGCGAATTCACGATGCGATACGAACAGGCATTGATGCATGCAGTTTCCGTTTTATGTCCTGGGATATCCAGTTCCACAGTTGCTTTAAACGCATCTCTAGTTCCACAAAACTCGTAGGCTACCAAACTTGTAGTCCCAAATGATATCAGACATGCTAGATTGGTGAAACGTCAGGAATCGAGCAGACCAGGGAAGGGTGGTAATGTGGGGGAGGCAGTCTTGTGACATCCTTGATGTTTGTGGCCAAATATTGTCCTGTTGAAAAAGTGCTCCTAGGAGCACTACCAGGAGTGGCAGCACATGTGTGACTGTAGGATGTCATAAACGTACCGCAGGGCTGTTAATGTGGCATAGATCAATATTAAGGGAGAGCGTGTATCATTGGCACTTCATACCATCACACCAGCTGTGGGACAGGTGTGTCATTGTAAAGCGAAGGCAGGATTGAGGCATTCACCACGGGTCCTCCACACACGTACAAGATTGTCATCACTCCTCAAATTGAATCTAGATTCGTCGTTGAAGACCACCTGGTTCCATTTCGTAGCAGGCCATTCTGCACGACACCTCCCCAAACGGAAGTTTTGGAGAGGAGGGTGTCATTGACCGCCTACGTAATAGGTGCCGCGATACCAGATTTCCTTCAGCCAGGCACCTTGTGATGGTTCGGGAAGACACAGGGGCCCGTAGTGAAGGTGCTACGAGTGTCTGGATAGCAGCCAATGAGGCAGTTGGCCTACGCGTGCGTGTCGTATGATGTGACAATCTTCTCGACGACTGGTCTGTCGAGGGAGTCCTGAGCCTGGTCTCCGTGTAAATGACGTCTCTTCAGTCTACCCGACAACTGCTCACAGTCAAATCCGAATGGCCTACTTGACGAGATACTTGCCAAGATCCATCATCCCGATGATTCTTCTGTTCTAGAACTCGGATAGTTGCTCATATTGTTGGTATCATGTTGCCCATGGGAGCGTAACGTTTACTTCTGCGTTTCCTTTGAGAAAGCGCACTGGAACAAGCTCTGCTTATCTGTTTTATTCTCCAAGGAGAATTAAGTTCAACGTCCTCTAGTGTCATTGCGCAATACGCAATCATGCTGCATTTCTAATCATTTGCATATCTGCCCGACATGTACCATCATGCGAAGTTTCGTTACGATCCCACAATTATTTCTTGGTGCACAAATGTTTATGGCAATGAATGTATATTTATCCAGTAATTCCTAGAAGCAACCATATGAACGCCAACTCGCCAAAAGGGGTCACCAACATGAGCACAAAAGTTGTCAATATGGTCACCAAAAATGATACAAACTTGGCTCTATCGCCAACATTTCACCAAGTTTCCATTGAATGGCCATTATAATGCAAGGAACTGCAATGCTTGCGAATATTACAATTTTAGCATAAAATAAATACACAGAGAGTAATATTAATGAATTATATATCCAAATATATAAATTATTTGCACTATTTTAAGCATTCACTTAAAAATATTCGCGTATCAATATATTTTTACAGTTATTACCTTTGTATTATAGAATTATACTATAGTATTACATCATTAGCATACTTAAACTACTTTAAATTTTGAAAGTTAATTAAATGCTGGGATTTATTCTACAAATAACGAGTAAAATAAATATTTAACATTAATTATTTGATGAATGAGACTGATCAAAATTATTTCTCTTCTTAAGTTTTTGTTTTGTCCAAGATTTTTGACGTAACATAAAATATTGTTTATACCGAAATAACAAACATATAAGGGATAAAAACAATTGAAATTATTATTATTATTTTCTATATAAGAAGAGAGTACGGTTTTCAGCACTGATATATTAAAATTAGAGAAATGACATCAAAAATAGAGGAAGCCTAAGTTGTGTTTTAAAAGAAAGTGGTATATTAATCCATTTCTACTTAGATTAAGAACACGTTGTTTTTGCAGGTAGGTAAGATCTACATTTATTCAATTATACTTTTAATATTTACATTTTATGTGAGTTGGAATGTGCCACAATGTTAACATTAAAGACTGAATTTTGCCTCGAATGAAATAATGAGAGCTATTTCTGATATGCACCTGCAATTGAAAACATAAAAATTCGATCAAAAGGAAAAACAAAGCTAGTGCAGTTAAAATGAATATCATATACATTGTTGTTTAGAAAAAATATTTCTGTGTGTTTTGAAACAAACTTCCTGTAAGAAATTCAGATTACTACGTTATGAAACTTCAATTTTATCGATTACTAAGCTATGTCAGAATATAAAGGTACAAGAATTTTTCCTTGATGATTTAGCATGTGTGATACAGTTAGAAAGGTGTGGCGTGTTGAAAAAATTAGATTGAGCGATATTTCAACGACACAATACAAAGCAACGCGAAAGATTTTGGGGACGGAACATGCAATTTTAAACTATAAGCAGGTGATGACGCCGACAACTGAGCTAGCATCCTTCACCTTACTACCACACTCCTCGAACGGGAAGACATTGAGGCTCATCAGATTTAACGTGAATCAGCCTCTTTTCAGCTATTTCCAATAATTTATTCCATTTCAATATAAATCTGGGGATGAATGGTATTAGAAAAACAGTACAAATGTGTGTGTGTGTGTGTGTGTGTGTGTGTGTGTGTGTGTGTGTGTGTGTGTGTGTGTGTGTGTGTGTGTGTGAATCTGTATCTTAACTTTGAAATCTCTCTTATTGAAATACTCTGCATTAAATATCAAAGTGGTAAAAAAAGCATTATTATTTGTTTGTTTTTTTAAATTTTGGAGAGAATTTTTTTCTAACCTTTTTTTTTTTTTTCATTTGCTAAAAATTTTAGTTATTTAGTGTCATACTTTGCTTGCTTAGCACTAAATTAAAATTTGTACTCACCATTTTTAGATGTACTAAAAAAGGGGATCATTAAGGAAAGCGAAGGTTAAAAAATACGTTTTACCTGCAGACAACGAAACGTTAGTAATTAACATCCAATTATGAAAACATTAATTCGAATTTCTGAAAAGAAAAGCAAAAGAAAATTGCTTTATTTGTTTCAATTTTGTTTCACATTTAGGATTTAAATAGAAAAGTAATGTTCACTCTAAGAGAGTATTCACTTAAAAACGTTCCTAATTTCAAATGATCTTACGATTATTAATGAATGCAAAAAAAAATAGTAATAAGTTTCCTTGCGTATAGGGTGTGGCTGTCGGATATGGTTTTGAGATTCATAGCTGGTTAACTACATTTCTCCCAGCCGATTACCTTGTAGAGTTTAGTATATATACGAAAGTTGCTGTTTGGACTCTCACATCAACACTCAGTCGCTAGAGTCTTTCAACTCTTCAATATGATTGCAAAGGTAAGCTTTTTCTTTATATTATTCCCTTTAAAAAATTTCATGTTATGATTAGTCATCGATAAAAACGCATAGAAAATTCATTTATAAACATATATTTATACTTTTTATAAATGAAGAAAATTTAAACAAATTTTTTTACAAACTTCATTTAAATGTTTTGTAACTGTTCTTAATCTATCAGAAAAAACTTTAACCTGTTGATAACTTACGCTTAATTTTCAAACCAATTGTAATATCCTTAATAATTACAAAATTATATTTTCTTAAATGTAACTTTAAAAATGAAATATACATTTAATATTTCAGTTTCTCTAACATAACTTAAGTTAAGCAAAATGTACTAGAATTCTATAGTATAAAAATCGTCATCGATATTTTAATAGTTTATACAGAAATATTTATTTCGCTAAAATTTCATCATAATTGCAAAATTCTAAAATTTTTCTTAAAGTAGCAAATAATAAAGCTATCCGTATACTAAAGCTTATTATACATGGACAGTGACCTGGTAAATAAAACTATTTTAATAGGAAAGAATTTCTGCGTTACAACGAAAAGCACCCAAGTTAAATCTAACAACCACTTTTCATTCATTGTCGAATAGCTCCTTTACTTTTTATTGAGAATTTGTTGAAGTATAAAAAATAAAATTATTCTTACCTTTAAAAAATTCACTACAGTAACTAATATTTGATGCAAAAAGTGGTGATTTAATCATATTTGTTAGGTAAATTGTATCTCCATTTTACTGAATACGAGATGTAGTTTCCCGTATATTTATTTTCTGCATGTTACAAATTTCTTTTAATCATTATTAAAACACTATTGGAATTTAAACTGTCAAATGTCAAAATATAGAACAGATATCAATACTTTTTTAATTGCTTTTAATTGTTTTTAATTAAAAAACTTCATTTTGTTACTCCAAAACATAAAACTTAATTACTTTCCTTTAGATCACCATTCTCTTCACTGCCCTTGCAGCAGTCCAAGCTAGCGCCCTCTTGGGACATGGTGCTCTGGTCAGCACTGGAGTCAGCACCAGCGCTCGATCTCAAGATGTAAGTTGATTTCCATTCAAATTAAATATGCATATATGATCGAACAATTAAATATATCATATGCTAGATCTATGAATTATTAAAAAAATATATTCTAATGCATTTACATTTCACCAGGCTTTTGGAAACTACGCTTTTGGTTATGATATCAAGGATGGGCTCGGTGCCGCCAACTCCCGATCTGAAGTAGGAGATGCCCACGGAAACAAGAAGGGATCCTACACCATTGCTGACATCGACGGAAGGGCCCGACGAGTCGACTACGTTGCTGATGGACACGGATTCCGAGCCACCGTCAAGACCAACGAACCCGGAACCGCTGCCAGCGCCCCTGCTGCCGCTCTCATCGCCAGCCCCTACGCCGGACCCGTCGCCCCTGTTGTGAACCATGTAGCCCCAGCTGTCCCTGCTGTCGCTGCTCCAGTCGCTCTGGCTGCCCCAGCTGTATATGGCGGAGTTCTCGGACACGGAGCCGCCCTTGGTCTTGCTGCCCCGCCGCTCTTGCTTACGGAGGTGCTCTTGGACTTGGACACGGAGCCCTCGGTCTTGGACTCGCTGCTCCCGCTGGTCTTGCCTACGGAGCTCCTCTCGGTCTTGGTCATGGATTAGGACTCGGAAAGGCTCTCCTCCACTAAAAATTATCTGATGTATTTTCAATTCGATTTTAATTTATTTTAACTTTAAATAAACATTTTCAAAGGAAATTTGTGTCTTTTTTATTGTTATACTTTTAATGTTAGTATAATTTATTTAATTTAGTTTTTTTTAATTGGAATACTATCGTAAGTTTCTCGTGACGTCTATTGTAAGAATTATATTATGAGGTTGCTTCATCCGGCAAACATTTTACTAGCTTCCATTCATAAACTTCTTTTCATATATGTATTCTATGATTTTAAAATGAGAATCGTTTGAAATTCATTAGTTTCCTTCGACTGTGGATATGAAATAAGACTTTCATTTTTAAGGTATTTTTTATCCTCAAATAAAAAAATTTTCAATTATTTTGCCAATTAAGATTTCCCCTTAAAAATATTAATGATCTTAAAGTAAAAAAAATTATTTTAAATTGTTTCTTCGAATAATTTCCCGTGTAATTTAAAAGAACTATTAAGTACTTTATTATGAGAAAGGATTTAGCACGCTGACAAAAGAAATATTCATGAAACTTTTGATTTTCTCTTATACTTCTAATTATTCTTAAAATTTATATATCCTTAAATCAAAATCTTAAGTAGGAATTTTTAAAGTTAAAAAATCATTCTGTTCAATTTCTTCATATCGGTACATTTCTATCTATATTATATATCTATATATATAAATAAATAGATATTACATATATATATATACCTAATTTTCAATTATGATTTTCCATATAGATGCCTAATTTTCTCCTTATAAACTAATGTAAATATTAAATTTGTAGAGGATTCTCAATATTTCGTTTTTAACTAACATCTAGGTAAATCTATTTTATCTATTTTTTATTCGCTTGAAAGATTTCCATATTAAGGAACCGTGGTGCATACAGATTGTGTTAGTTATTTAAAGTAACCCAAAGCGGAATCCGAGAGCATGTTGTGATTATAATTGACAGTGAAGATGTGGAGATTGTGAGTGTAAAGGAGGATGTAGAGATTGTTACTGCAAATGAGGATGGGGAAATTTAAGTGAGTATCTGTAAATGGGAATGTTAGGTTTCTAAATGTTGGAGGATATTGTGATCATTATTGTAAAGAGATTTTTCTGCGTTAGTGTGAAGAATTGACTATGATTATTTGTAATTGGAATTAAAAAGAGTTAGATTAATATTCGTATAGTTGCATGTAACTGCTCCTAAGGATTTATTCCTATGTTGTGGTCTGATTGGTTGTGCATTTCAAAACAATAGAGTTGCAAGAGTTAAGCGAATATTTATTTTTATGGATTAGGATCCGATATTTATTTCCCTCCTTTTGAGTACAAGACATTAAACGACGCTTCTCAATCTTTCAATATTTGCGACCATATGGCACTTTTAACTACCGGTTACTTCAAGGCCATTAGATTCTCAAGTGTTTGTGAAAAGTTTGAGGTTGTACAAAATTCGATATGCGAGAGCCACACCTCACCTTCTGCTCAGTTGTGCAGGGACTTCTTAAGACTTTTTAAGGCCCCAGGTCCAGAGAAATCTTAAGAATGTTTTAAACCATGGACCCCTGTTAAAAAGTAGGCCCTACCTGGGAACTTAAAAAGTAGACGCTATATTTAGCATGCAATTTCAAATACTTGCACATATGGTAATTTGAAAAAAAATAAATGTGCATGACAAATAATCTCACAAACCTAGACAGAAACCGGCTCGACCGTTGGCCACATTTGGACTTAATTGAATCATTTTTATGGTATTAGGTCTTGGTCTAGACATTTACAACGGTTATCACATAATAATACAATCTTGCCATTTTTACCAATTGACAATCAGTTTGAAATTCCCTGTTTTTCGGAGAATATGTACGGAAATAATATTTGAATATTAGAATTAACCGGATAATGATTCTTTAAGACCGAGTCGAGAACGAAACGAAGCCCATACCAAGAGTAAGGTCCAGTTTGCCCAGGCCTTAAGACGTCTATGCAGTTGTGGTGATCTGATGCAAGAAGAACTGTTCAAAAATCCCATTTTACTGCTAGGGGTGCTGAATACGAACAAACTCATAGTTCTAATCTGATTCAGATAAAAAGGATAAGAAATAAAAAGAAAGTTTTATAAGTATTTCATGCATTTGTAAGATTTCTAAAATTTGAATTTAAATAGGAAATTAAAACCTTCCAGATAAAATTTTCTTTTTGTTCTATTATTTCCCCGTTCGTTTTGTTTTTTAAGCATGCTACCAAACGCATAAAAATTTTGATCCAGCAACTTATCAAGTTATATTAGCCAAAACGTTTTGAAATATCGCGAAAAGTTGTTCTGTTTTTAATGTAATTAATAAAACAACTTTTAGTTCAAAATTTTATGACGCATCATATAATACATGTATCGATTTTAATATCTCATAAAATAAAGTTTCTTGAAAAGTACAATTGCCAATTAAAAATGCATAAATGTTTAGTATTCCTAACAATTAATCAGTAATCAATAATTAAATCCATTAAAGTAAACAATTTCAGTCTCCAAAATGAATTTTTATTAGAAACAAATTGTTTATTCAACTCTGATAGAAATATTTGTAAATTTCAAATTAAAAGTTTATTCTATCTCCAATAATATATGTTGAGCGTAAGAGGGTGAGTTGTAAATATTTGGTTGGATTAAAACACATTTAAATGTTATTTTCAAAACATTCAAAATCAATATTTAATTTTTAAAGTCACAAATTTTTAAATTTTAGCTCTTCAATTTTAAAAAAAATTAGTGTTTAAAAAAAACTCTAAAATTCTGTATATGCAATAAGCAAGAAAAATATTGCTTTCATACCTGATCCCTTCGTTTTGATAAAGGTAATAATTAAAATATTTAAAAGGGATTCAGGGAATTATTTGAGAGATTTATTGCATCATTATAAAACACATTTGTCCAAACCAGATACAATTCTATATATCTCATTGCCACATAAGCAAACACATAACAAAAAATGAAAGGTGAATAGAAGCTCAGTTAATGAATACAATTCATTCATTACTAGCAGATCTTAAGAAATGTTAGTTTAAGTGGAACGAACGTCCTTCAGAGACCTTTGGTAAAGGCGTGGCTGCAAAATAATAATTTCTCAAGTGCTTTTAACTTTTTCTAGTGATGAAATTTTGCAAGGAATCTTCAATAGGTAATTCTTGAAAGTTACTTGAATGGAAGTACACAAATCGTCATCCTTAGTTCTAAATTATTATATCACTGAGTGTCGTCAAATGGGACTTATTTCCTAAGCTTTGTATTTAAACTTTCATCTAAATTATTTATTATTATTTTATTAAGAACATAGTGCATTACATAAATAAATGTTTCAAATTGATTCAGTCTCATTGTGTCATTTTAAAAAATACAAAATTAAAGAAAGAAAAAGTATAACAAAAGAATAACCAATTTTAGGATTTAAAATCACACTGCATCACAAAAATTAAATTTATTAAGGTTCAAAATTAAAATGCGAGAATTTAATTCGTCTTTTAAATTAGAGTCTAGCCGCAACTCATTGTGCTGTTGTTTCTTCTTATGCTCTTAAGTTGTGATAAAAGTTGTCTCTTTCGAGTTCATAAGTTCGTTTTAATCGTGATCTAGATTAGAGATCAGTTAATGAGCCAATTCTGAGAGTTTATAGGAAACAGGTGAACCTATCGAAATCAGTAAATTCTAATGGTGGGTATTATTTGTTAGTTCCTCATTAATTAGCCAATTCTGAGAGCTTATAGGAAACTGGTGAACCTATCGAAATCAGTATACTCTAATGGTGGGAATTCTTTATTAGTTCCTTATCTTGTTTTTACCAGACTATGACAATCGATTATACAAATAATGGATTGCTAACGCATCAACAAAACAAAATGGAAATCTACAACCCAGACCTAACATGAAGGAATAAATAAAAACATAAACATATTTGTTTGCATAGGAAATCATAAATAAAGAAGAGATCACACAAAGGTTATAGGAATTAAACATATCTAACAGTTACGAAATGCACTGGAAGAGCATTTAATTCATGTCGCTATCTTATCCTTTTATGGTATTTTAAAATAATCAGCGTAAACCTATTCAATATGATAAACCAGATAGAAATTTCAATTCTAACTATTCAAAAAAGTATTGATAAAAACTTTAATGCTAGATAAAAAAAAAAAGTTTCATAAAAGGCTTAAAATATTCCCATTTAACATCAAATTGACTAGGGAAAAACACATATACATTGCATGCATCATTATACTTCCTATTTTACTTAGTAATAGGTTAAATTATGTAATAAACAAAAAATTTAAGGAAAAAATCACAGCGGAGGATAAATTAAAAACCTTGCTGACTTCCATTATCTAATGATTACCAGTGAAAGTGGAAAGAAAACATTTCTCCTTGTAAGGGTGGAGTTGTGTCAGACCCAATATTGCATGATGTTTTTACGGGGTTATCTGTGTTTCTCTCTACTCGATTGCCAAGTAAAAAAATGCGATTATGAGATTATAATTAGAACACTAAAATCTAAATTGCATTCATGCATTATTTTTTCAAAATAATTCTTGAGTTTGGCTCATTTTGATCCTTTTTTTAAAACGTGAGAATGAAATGATTTTCTAATATTTCCATTCGTAGAGATTCAAATAAATTTAATTATACCTCAGTTGTTGCCTCCATCTGAATTCTGCCTCCTTCTGAACAAAATCGTTGAAGAATGTAAAAAATATTTTTTATTTATTAAACATAGTAAAATGAATAATCAATTTTCAATATAATTTAGTTAAATATTCAAGATAATGGTAAATCTAATTATTATAAATGGTAATAATGTGTGTTTTGTTGAATATTTGAGCATTATCAAGTATAATAAAACTCATAAACAGGATGCCTAACGTTATTTCAAATTTTTTATCCTTACCTTTCTTTAGAAATTTTTCATCACAAGTCTGATTATTTTTAACAACAATAAATATTTTTAATTTAAATATTCAAAAAAAAAACATCGAAAAATTTACTACCGTGACCCAACAAACCAAGAGCCTTGGAAAGCCTTAGGAAACTCTAGCCACTGTGGGTCCAATCCCGAGGAACCTGGAGAGAGCCAAGGCTGTTGCCCGCTTTCGCCTAACCACCGGACAGGACTCTCTGGGAGCACACCTCCACTGGCTTGGCCTGGCTGCTGACGAGGCCTGTCCACTCTGCGGCCATGCCAGAATGGATGTAGACCACCTGCTCCAATGCACTAGACTCGATGAATACCCGACTGACGACATCGTCAGTCAGTACTGGGAGGGTCAGCGTCAAATGGTCAAGAATCCAAGCACGGGCGTTGGATAAATAAAATAAAAATAATGTCACAGAAACAAGAAAATGCCTTATATCATTGCTGACATCCACAGAATGGCCCGATGAGTTCATTATGGTACTGATAAGTTTTGATTCTGAGCTATGGTCGAGGCCAATGAACGTAAGACAGGTGCCAGTTCCTTAACAGTCGCCCTGAATGCCACACCATACTCTGACCCTGACGCTAAATAGCCCCAATCGTCAGAAATGCCACTCCTTTTTCCTGTGTCCTCTCCACTTGCTCCTGTAACTTATGGTGAAGTAGTTACCCCCAACGCCCCCCCATTGATTACGATAGTATAGTAGGTCATGAAACCGCCCTTAACCTTGCAAAACCTACTGGTATTACTTATGGAGCTCCTCTTGAATTTAGTTATGATTTGGGACTTGAAATAGCTCTCATTTATTCATAGTGTCATATTATTTTGTTTTACTTTATAGCCCAGTTTTTCATAATGAACTTAAATATATTACGAACAATCAAGTTATGCGGTTTGATCTTCAATTTTAAATTAACATCATTAATTTAACATTTATAATAGTTGAATTAATTACTTGAAGGTCTAGAAATATGTTCAGAATTTACACAACCCTTTTTAGAAAAAAGAATATTAAGTCTTGAATTTCCAGAATATTCCTGAGCATTAACTCAGAAATATGATCTTTTTAATAAAAGTTGCTTAAGATTATTCAATGCCGTGCCAAATATCAAAATGTGAGTTACTACATTCAGGGTTTCACTCAGAAAAATTTTTATTTATTTTTCCTTTAATATACCATTTTAAAGTATAGATCTTAAGCGACTGCAAGACAATTCTTTGATTTCGAAACTCAGAAAAAAACATATTTTGTATTCATTATAGCATTAGAAAAACGGATAATTGCAATTCTTAAGTTTTGACACTTATTACAACAATGCTTTTACCCCGAGCAGCTATTTAAAAAAAATTATAATAAATGCAAAACCGTCATGTTTTATAAGTAGTTCTTCAACATTTATCATGTAAGCAATGCATCTATTTTAATTCTCCCCTGTAATTATTTACCAATTTGTGTATATTGTCTTACTTTAAGACATATACTCATTGCACTGTTCAGCGTGGGTATCATACATCTCTGGACATAAGCCAATTCCATACATAAGCCAAGATTGTTCTTTTTTTTTTTTTTTTTTTTTTTTTTTTTTTTTTTAACTTTTCAAAAATTTCCCCAAAATTCGAAATTTTTATATAACGACAAATTGAAAAAAATAAATCCTATAGTTCTCAACCATATCACTATAAGGACAAAAATGTTGTCAAATGGATGAATATTTTCTATCCAAGAGTACAGTTTTATTTCCGTAACCCTATCTGAATCCAACACACTTTTTTTTATCCATTTGTTATCTTGAACATTAACAGTGCTAATCATACTTTCTGTGCTTTTTTTTTGTTTGAAAATGAGCGGAAAAAGAAATTTGTACATGGCTCGTGAAAATTGGTGTATGTCTTATGGAGGGAAAACTTACGGCATGAGGATATTATACATACAGACATCTCATTGAAAGTTAGTGTTTCAAACTACTCAGAAACTTGGATCCAGACACTGACTTTGATGGATTTATATGTGAACTTTTCGAATGGAACTTTTATTCTACAAATTCCATTCGAAACACACAGAAAGTTCAAAATATAAATGGCTTGCGTATGGCTAATTGAAAATGATAAGATCATTTTTTCTAAGCTACGTTTCTACGGAGGTCAGATGATTCGTATATAAGCCAGCCTCTTACTTTTATTACAAAAAGTTGTAAAATTCTTGGATTATACAAGCGTAGTTATTCCCCCAAGTTCCTTTTATAGGTTTTTTTTGTTTAATCCAATCTACCTACAGCCTCATATAGTTCGGGTTAATAAGATTTCCTTGCATATTGTTTCAAAAAAATATATATTCCTTATTGAGAAGTTTTAAAATTAGACTAAGAGAAATCACACTTTTTTAAACTTTAACTTTAAGGTATAAATCCCAACTTATCACCCAAGGAGCACTAAGCTTTCCCAACAAGATATTATAACTACTAAATAACCTCCTGTACTATCTTTAAAATCAAAATTTAAAACAAAAGCTAATAAAACGCAACATATTTACTAAAAAGATTATAATCCTTCTGTTACAAACAACACAAATCATGTTTTTAAAGTTCAAATGTCGACGCTACCAATGACGCAACCATGAAAAATTATAGCCATGTAACTGAAAAGAAATACATGCATTTATTTATCTTACTAAAAAAATCATTCTAGTAAGCCGTACTTTTTATTCTCCACCTTTCATTTAATTTCGCGCGCGTTACAATGATTAGAACGCGTTGCAAAATCGAGAAGCACATCTTCCAATTTACTATACATATCTGACTCAATAATTATCTTTCTCATTTAGTAAAACTCTTCAAATTTGTGTAATTATATATTTTATAGGTTTTAATTTAGAAAAATTTAATGTGTCCCGAGACTCATCTTTCCATCTAAAAAACAGAAATATAAAAAAAGAAATTCAAAGTTAAAAAACTCGAAAACGCTTACCTTTTACATGTAAGATAAATTAAAATATAGATTCATATATAGTTATAAATAAGTACAAAGATACCTATAAAAAATTATAGCAATAAATATTGTCAATCATGAATAGCGCTAATAAATAAGCACGTAACAATGGAAAAAATATTTACATTTGAAATCGTTTAATTTTCCATACAATAAAAGACTACGTCTATTGTAATAATAATTATTATTTTTCAATTTACTTCTGAAATCTCAATATATATCAGGGGATCAATGATTTAAAAAAAAACAGAACAGTTTGCTTGACTGCATAAATTTTGATTATGTGCTTAAAGTCGAAAGAACTTAATTGAATACAAAAATAATAAGAAAAAATATAACTATTTTTTAATTTCTGGTCAATTTTTAATAATGTTTTTCAATTTGGTTCAGATTTTACTTATTTAAGCGGTTAATTTTCTCTCATAAGCATTAAATTTAAATGTGTAACAGTTTTTAGTAGTAATAAAAAAGTATAAGAAGTTTAGAAACAGCGAAGGTAAAAAAAAATTATTTTACCACAGACATTGAAATATTAGTAATTTGCATCAATAATCGAAAAATTGGTAAAAAATTATGAAAAAAATAGCAAAATATAAATTTGCTTTATTTGGTTTTGTTTAGTTTCACCTAAATGATTTAATTCTAAAAATAATGTATTCAGTTAAAGCGAGGAATAAATTAAAATCTTGCTAATTGTATATAATCTTATGATTATTAATGAATGCAAAAAAAAGGTAAAGTCCTTTGAGTATAGGGTGTGGCTGTCGGATATGGTTTTGGGCATATTTACGGCTATTATAAACTGCATTTTTCCGAAGCCGATTACCTTGATAAGTTCAGTATAAATAGGGAAATTACGGATGGAATCTCACATCGACACTCAGTCACTTGAGTAAATATCTTTAAACTCTTCAATATGATTGCAAAGGTAAGCTTTGTTCTTTAATAACCCCTTGAAGTTTTTAAGTTATAGTTAATTAAAGATAAAAATGTAAAAAAATATATATTTATAATTTCTTAATTGAAGGAAACTTCAAAAAGGCTTTCATTCCAATTTTATTTAAATGTGCTGTAATTTTTATTATTCTATCAAAAAGTATTTCAAAATGTTGATTCTTACGTTTAATTTTCAAGTTAATTATAATAGTCTTAGTAATCGGAGAAAACTACATTTAATTAAATGTAATATCAAGAATTAAAAATACTTATTACAATTTTTAAATGTTTCATGAATATAATCATTGTGAAATGAAACAAACTTAAATTTTATAATAATGAAACCATCATTGATATTTTAATAATGTGTATAGAATTATCTCTTTCGCTGTAATTTCTTGATAGTTACAAAATTCAAAATTGTAGGTTAACATAGGAAGTAAAATAAAATTGTTTACTTATTAAAGTTCAATACGCATGAATCGTTCCCTGTTAAATTACCATATTTTAATAGGCAAGAATTGCTGTGTTCTAAAAGTTATACTCGAAAAGAACCCCTACTTTCAATATAACAACGAATTTTCATTTCAATTAATATATAAAATGAAAAACATTTCTTTATTTTCATATAGTAAAATACTGAAAAAACCCAAAATTAAATTTTTAGGAACCTTATATATTTTAAAGTTTATAATATTCGATATGGCATAGAAGAGCAATTTCACTTTATTTGATGTTTACACATCCTTAACTCAGGTGTTATGCTTAAATACAGATATATTTTATTTAACACAATACACACTCATAATAAAGTAACTGCTTAATCGTGTATAATGGCGAAATACATTTCAATCCATTGCAGTGAATTGGAAATAAACTTTTCCAATGCTTAATTTTGTGCTTGTTTAGAATCTATTCTCTCTGCTATTCAAAAATATTGGAACTTAAACGGTCAAAACTGAGCAGAGGCCCTTTTTCAATGGAAAACTTGAGTTTTTGGAAAAGTTTAAGGTTTAATTATTTCTTTTCAGATCACCATCCTCTTCGCTGCCCTCGCAGCAGTCCACGCCAGCGCCCTTTTGGGACATGGTGCTCTTGTCAGCACTGGAGTCAGCACCAGCGCCCGATCTCAAGATGTAAGTCAAACTCTATTCAAATTAAATATACTTATAGAACTAAATAATTAAACATATCTAATACAAGATATATGAATTAATAACGAAACATTCTAATAAATGCTCATTTTAATAGGCTTTCGGAAACTACGCTTTCGGTTATGATATCAAGGACGGACTCGGTGCCGCCAACTCCCGATCCGAAGTAGGAGATGCCCACGGAAACAAGAAGGGATCCTACACCATTGCTGACATCGACGGAAGGGCCCGACGAGTTGATTACGTTGCTGACGGACACGGATTCAGAGCCACCGTCAAGACCAACGAACCCGGAACCGCCGCCAGCGCCCCTGCAGCCGCTCTCATCGCCAGCCCCTACGCCGGACCTGTTGCCCCTGTTGTTAACCACGTAGCCCCAGCTGCTCATGCTGTCGCTGCTCCAATTGCTCTCGCTGCCCCAGCTGTCTATGGCGGAGTTCTCGGACACGGAGCCGCCCTTGGTCTTGCTGCCCCCGCCGCTCTTGCTTACGGAGGTGCTCTTGGACTTGGACACGGAGCCCTTGGACTTGGACATGGAGCCCTTGGTCTTGGACTTGCTGCACCCGCTGGTCTTGCCTACGGAGCTCCTCTCGGTCTTGGTCATGGATTAGGACTCGGAAAGGCTCTCCTCCACTAAAAATTATCTGATTTATTTTCGATTCAATTTTAATTTATTTTTATTCTAAATAAATATTTCAAAGAAAATTCGCATTTTTTTAAATTTTTATATCTTTGTAGCCTTTTGATTTATTTAATTTTCTCTGACAGCAATATCACAGATTTACCCAGTAAGTTTTTAATATTGTCCTTAGAAGTGATCATATAATGACTTTGATACTTTTAGCATAACAATTTCACAAACTTCCATTTATATATTCTACAAACATCCATTCATTTCCTTCCGTTCATAATCTTTTTTTCATATGTATTCATATAATTAAGTATGATTTTAAAATAAGATAATTGGAAATTTATTAGTTTTCTATCTATAGTTTGCGATTGCTAAATAAAATTTTCACTTTTGAGAAGTTTTCGTAATATCCAATATTAAAATCATCTTTCAATTATTTTCCAAATATACTGATACATTGGAATTAAAAAATTCTTCAAATATTTTTAAATGTAGTTTTTAAGTTTAATTTTTTTACTCTGAGAAATGCGTTTTTATCCTAGCAAAATAACAATATCATGAAACGTTTTGCTTGTGATTTTGCCAACTGCACTAAAAATGCCTATATCTTCAAATTAGTAGCTCACACACACACACACACAAGAAGAGAGATATTTTAAAGTTATGAAGTCATTCTGGTTATTCTCTTCATAATAATTCATGTATAGTAATACTTTCTTGGAAACACGAATACAAAATGAAACGAACAAACGAACATAACTATACATATCATAAAAAATCTTAATATTCATTATTGAAGATATCTTTTATTAATTTACATGTTCGTAATATTTTAATAAGTAACTAAACACACACACATAAAACATGTAAAATATCCAGAATAAACATTTTGTGTAGATTGCTCCTAATTTATGCCTAATTTCCATGAAATAAGAAATAATTTCATTATTAAAATAACTATGTGTTCTATATAAAGTTTTAATCTACAAATGAGAACAATCCTTAAAAAAAGAATATACATATATAGATATATATTGAATATAAACATGTTTCTTCGTTAGTGAAAGCTGATAAAATTTTTGTTCGTTTTTCAGTACAAAATTGATTTATTATACTATATTAACATCACTCTTAGAGCAAACAAGAAGACTATCAATGGCGGACGTTGTAGTTTAAACCTCAGTCAAGTTACGTGGATATCACCTGATTCATGGTATTTGTTAGTTTCTTAAGACTAGCACTTCTACTTTTCTACTGAGTTGCTAAAAATAATATTTGAAACAATCAATAAACAATATGAAATTTGGAACCAAATAAGTAAGATTTTATATTTACTGTACACAAATCTGGTATTCAATAACGTGCCGAAGCTTGAATCAAGACTATCAAATAAATTAATATAATTAAAAAAAACATTAGTCCATCAGTACACAATGGTTCCATGTTTTAACTTAAACTGCTGATGTCAGTATTATAAAGTGAGCTCCCTTCCCTAACTTTTTACTTCATAATAATAAGTGGGACGATTTAAATCTGTTGGTTTTGGTTTTATAACTGCTACATATTAAAGCTTCAATGCACTGTAGCTCTAAAATTCAATAATGGACTTTATTTAATTTGTTTTTAAAAACTGTATGAAATAGGTGTATAAGATAATAGGTGTATACAATTGTATAAGATTTTAGATATTTGTATGTCTATTTTTATTAATATATTTATACGTTCAGTGTAATACCATTTGTGCATTTAAATATAGCACATTTATATATTTAATATTAATACTAAACTCATACATGTTTAGTTTATAATTAGAAATGAATCAAAATCGCATTCCTCACTGTGAAGAGCCAATTTTTTCGTCCGTTAATGACGTTTTGAGTAAATAAATGATTTCCAAATCTTTTTACAATATCGGCTTCTTTTATCAGAGAGGTAATTTATTTTTGTTTCTTTGAGAATAGAAAGTTTTTTAGTTTTAAAAGCTCATTTTATTTATTGGTACCTACTTAGCGAATCTTAAGACCTTTGTGTTTACTACAGAGCTGTAAATGGTGGATGAGTTGACATATGCTATCAATGGCCTCGATCTGACATCACTCTATCAGGTGACATTAGCAAGAACTACAACAACATGAAGACATATTTACAATGAACCAGAACACTTGCCATCCAGCTGCCCTACGCAGCTGCTGATCAATCGCTCCAGCTATTTAGTTTCAGTCTCTTTTCGCCTACAAGACGGTATATGGGTCACTATTTGTCGTTGGTTTTCTTCTCCAACACCACTAACTTTTTAGCAGCTACACCTTTCTTTTGGATGGCTTTCCAAGTTAATCAAATAAAATACTTTTATTAATTCCAAACATGTGTGCACCAATCGTCAAAACACACTTCTCTTCAAGCTTGCTGTTCATTCTACCACGTGTAAAGGCATCCTAATGGTTTCTTACAGCCATTCTTTCGCCTACAGAGAATGTCTGGGAATTCACACCTTTTCTAATTCTATTTGTTACTTTGTTGAGTAAAATAAGGTTAACACGATCAAACACGATGCGAGGGGAGGGAAGAAAAATCCGTTAACAAAAGGATAAACTGAATAGTATAAGGCAGGCAGCATTATGTGTATGACTACTCTCTCTCTCTCTCTCTCTCTCTCTCATTTTTCTAGTATTTATACAGTAGCATTGTCTAGAGGTTTATTTTGTTTAAAATTTAGTTCAATTTCTGGGAAATAAGTCAGCATATGATATGTGTAATCACATATTTTAAACTTAAAGGCGCGCGGAAATATCAGTTTATTTTTTCAAAACAGATCTCCAGAAATTGCATGCAGCCACAAGTGTTAAAAGGCGAAAAAATTAAGCAAATGAATTAAATTTTTGAACATCGGCGCTAACCTCTCAATTCAATCGTTCTTAATACAGTGCAATTGGGATGTCCTACAACAATCTCCATGAGGTCTGGATTTAGCCACCTTAATTTTTCATTTATTTGGACCATCGAACATAATTTTATTGGGGGAATGCTTCGCACGTGCGTACGAAGCAAGGTGTATTTTTAAACGTCAGTACTTTAAGCAAGCAGAAGGGCTGTGAAAGGATCATCAAGTTATTGTCAGGATAAATCGAGCTAGTGTAGTTAGGATAAATGGAATTATGGATTTATGGAATTATACCAAAGAGTAAAAATTAAAAGTATATAGTATTGGTAAAATTAATTTTTAAATATAAATGTCAGGGTAATTTTGACTTGAACGCATAGAATCGGATATTATTTGGATATTAATCGGCTAAATATTTCATACAATTCTGAATTTCAAACAGGAAGTACATTTTATTGTTATTGTTTTTTAATGTTTTCCCTTCTTTCAAATCTGATCTGATCAATTCTATGTACTATAAATGTAAATTTTAGCCGTGAATACCACTAAAATATATGAACTACTTATATCTTATTATTTCCTCACTTAAATATAGAAAACTTATGGCCACTATTAAGTAGGATTTGATATAATTTTACACCCCATGTGTAGTAAATAAAAATGTGTTGATAAATTTTGTAATATAATGCTTTTGTGTGTTACAGGTAATTAAGCGTAATATATAAGATACATAGGAAACTTTAAAGGGTCTTCTGTAATTTACTGATTAAGATTGCAATTTACATTCCACGATGTTTAAATGTAATTGCAGGCTTTTGCATTGATTCCATCAAAAATAATTGTGTAAAATTATAAAAGCAACTTGGTTCTTAATTAATATTAGACTTAAGATCCTACACATGATGGTGAAGATTGATTTAATTTTTCATTAATACCGCACTCTATAACTACATGAGAGCTATCGGCGACAGACCTTGTAATTTTAAACTTCGGTCAAGTGATAAAGATGGCACTTCAGCTGGCACCCCACTCTAAAACTTCCACACCACGCTGATGAATGACTTTGAACGAAGACAGATTCGAAGTTCTGTGGTGTGGAAGATAAAGCGTGAGAAACTTATTCAAATTTAATTCTCTCATTTAATCTAGTTCAAAATTACACGGAAGTAACTAGAATATTGTTAACCTGGCACTTCACGAGCGAAATAAATGACCTTAACTTCACGCGTAGGGTATCTCATACCCAAGGGTGTTTACATTCTGTTTTTACCGTAAAATTTGCCTGCAAACGTAAAACTGGAAGAAAAGTAGTAAATACAATACGTTTTTTTCACTTTTCACACGTAAATTTAGTTGGGTTTTTTTTATTGGGGCATTCAGTACTTTGTTTATACACTCCTTTAGTCCTCGTCGCTAGTGAGTGCAATGTTTTTCACTGAATCTTATTTTTTTTAAAAATTTCGTAGAAGATTTGTTTGCTGGTTTCTATATTCTTCTGTAAATCGAAATCCAAACAATTCAGAAATCAGCGTCTGGTTCGATGTTTAGTAGGTGGTTTCTGACTACTTATCAAAATAAATTGCGCATTTATTGTCGCAACGTTCAACAACACAAAAAATATTGTCATAGGCTAACAATAACATTTTCTAGCCATTGAATATGATGTGGTCATTGTACCGTGGACGATAGTTGCTCTCTAAGTTAAATTATCTGGATAGATTTAAGTAGAGGAATAATATTTGCTATTCTCTTCATCATTACTCTTACTTCACAATACTCTTCATCATTCGATTCTTCCTCATCATCCTC
This sequence comes from Trichonephila clavata, assembly GCA_019973975.1. NCBI lineage: Eukaryota > Metazoa > Arthropoda > Arachnida > Araneae > Nephilidae > Trichonephila > Trichonephila clavata. The sequence goes on along the minus strand of BMAO01027230.1, from coordinate 95,917 downwards.
GCAAAGAGTCTTTCTTCATTCGAAAATACTGTTGTATTATATCTATTAACTACTGAATCAATAAAAAAAACTTAAATATCCCATTTCTTCATCATAACTACTATAATACATCATTGCATAAGAAAGATTTTAAAGAATGCTCATGCATCTAGAACTGTAACGGACAGGATATGACAGGATTCACGCACAGGATATGACATGACCGAAGAGGCGGTATCCAAAAATATACTTTTAGAATTCACCTATAAGCTAAAGCCCCTAAAAGAATATGACCTAAAAGTCAGCTACACGAGAAATTATTCATTTTCTGAAAAAGGTTTATATGGAGTCTTGAAAAAAGTTAGGCGGTGGGCATGACATACCCTGCGCGTGAAGTGCCGGGTTAATGCAAACAAATGGTCATATTTAGAAATCATGACACAATTACTTTTATGTACTTAACAATATTTTCCATTCAACTAAACGTGTAATGTGCTCCAGTTTTTCATTCTTTGATGATGAATTTTCAGTTTAATGTTTTTTATCTTCAATAAATGTTTTTATTGTACATATAGAACAGATGTCAAGAATGAAATTGTTTTAGCTATTGCAGCACAAGATCTTAATCTTTCTACCTCAGCTTTCATATAATAGAAATGTACATAATATATCAGGTCAAGTCACAAAACGCCTACTACAGAGTGATTAAGAATCGAAAACATTTGACTCACTTTGCCAGACTAGCACAGATTTCCCAAGGTTAAATACATTTGTGTATGAGTGGTTATAAATCTTTACTATTCCAAATTTCGTTAGTGATTTTAAGAAACCGCAAGAAAAGTATGTGAACCAGAATACTAAATTGAAAAGAATCAATTATTTTACTGATGACAGTAAGAAAATTAGCATACCCATTCACCCAGCAATCAATTTCGGTTGAAAGAACTGGACAACTTTCATCTGGCCTTCGTAATTTGTCTTTCATTCGTTGTCTTTCGTTCGCTCTGGTTTTCCTTCATTTTATCCATTGCGTGTTGCTTTATTAATAGAATGTATCAATTAGTGCTTCATGCTTAGAATTTAAATGTAACTAGCGTTCCTTCTTTGTCTAACCTTGCAATACAATAAAAAAGTATTATTTAAAAATCATTTTTTCTACAATTCATTTTTAATAAAAGAAATCTCTTTAAAATATTAAAATACTATGTGCTCATATTTCTATGGGTTCATTAATTTAAAATTTAATTAACTTTCATTGAGTATAGGAAAGACAGATGGACAGAAACGATAAATTTATTTAAAAGCTTTTGCCAAGAACAACGTTTGCATTGTTCGTTTTTATAAAATGCTTGAAAAACTCGGAGTTAAGGCATCAGACTAAGTTCAGAAACCAAATTTTCCAAAATTGATGGTCAGAAAATTTTATTGTTTCAAAGAGTCATAATTATTAAGAAAAATAACATCTATCCTGCCTTGTTTTTGAAAGTAATATTATTTTATAAGCCTTCAGTAAAATTTTCATTGTAAAGTAAAGCAGCTTGAGAAAAAATACGTTGGACATAATGTAATTTTAATTTCATTGATATACTTCTTGATCCTTTTGAAGTGTCGCAAACCGCAGAATAAAAATATTTTAAGAAATAAATATTTTATAAGCTTTTAAATTTGGCGTTAATGATTTTTCGTCAAAATTGCGCTACGTTCTAAGCTAAAAATGACTCCAAAATTTCATTAAATTTTACTATCTCAAAACCTGCGGTTTGTAACACTCCAAAGGGCTCATAACATAAGTGTTGCAAATTTCATTGAACTTTATTGGTTTGCTTTTGAGATATCCCATTTTTCGTGCTTATAAGTCAGATAAAAAAAAACTTTAAAAAAACTTAAAATTCTCAGGTTTTATATGCTTTTTCTTCTCTCTCTCTTCTTCCTCAATACTTATATTTTCTTTTTTTTTTTCTATTGGTCCCAGAATCTAACACCTAAAAAAACATCTTTTCAACTTAGTCGAATACCTTAAAGCAAGGGCTAACTTGGGACAAACAAACAAGGTTTAACATTAGGTGGCCTCAAGAAAAAATCAGTATTCATAGAAACTTAGGTTTATTTTGAATAATGCATTATAATAAATATATATTATTGTGTATGCCGATATATTGGCCGGGCTGCGAGTTTGATACCTCTGCCTTAAAGGGGACATTGGGCTTTTATGGCATATTGACACATGGAAAAAAGTAAGTGCTTCTCTTTAAATAATATACAAGATCTTTTAACAGTATAAAATTGTCAACTACTCCAATAAAACGCCATTCATATTATGAATTTTTGGAAATATATGCGTATTATTGAGTATATTATTCTTCAGCAATAATTCAAGATATAGAGTGTGTTTAAGCCATAATATTAAACAAACGGCTTATAAAATTCTAGAAGGCTTATATATCGATTGTTTAAACTAGATAGAATACAATTTATTGAAACATAGGAAAATTTTGAGATAACCTGTAAACTTTGAGGGGGGGGGGGGTAACAAACAATTGCTGAAACGTACTCAGCACAATCTTATTAAGCTAATACAGATCAAATATCACCTAAGAACTTAGAATTAGTTTATTAAACACATTAAATAATTATGTAAATTTATGATTGTATTAGAATTTAAAATGGTTAAAATGAAAAAAAATGAATATTTCTGCAAGTGTGTTTAATTGTATAGAAAAATACCATATTTAAGCAACAAACCAAAAATATCCATTTTAACATGATTTTATTAATTGCTCAGATATAAATCATTAAACTTAGTGGCAGATAACCTTGTTTGTTTTTTAAAAAAGAGTTTACAGAATAATTTTAAAAACACAAAAATTATATTAGATAGTCTATTTTATATCTTTTTACATCATATATCATTTTTCTTATCAGAAGTGGCTAATGACATTAAAGGTGATTGGAGGAATTTTCAATGAATTAAGGTATTAAATATTTTCGCTAAAAAGCTACTAATCTAAAATGAGTATAAAATTTACGGCAATCCACTTCCTGCTAGATTTGTTTGCTAAAATCCGTACTTTCATGGTGCAAAAAAGGGTGTGAAAGGTACAAAACTCTTTAATTTTCAGAACATACAGTAACATACAATTGTCTTGCCTTTAAATTTTATTCCAATATCCCTAGCATTTTCGAAGTTAGCACTTTGAGTGTCAAACATAAAGAAATAAATTTAAATGTGTCTTTTTTATTTGTTTTCAATATTTCTCCTCACTGACACCCACAAAATAGCGGATTAAATAGTTCATCGTCAGCAAATATCTTTTTTTTTATCTTGAGGATATAAATCTTCACATTTCACTTTCAATTTGGATGTCCCACTTTTCTCTTTCAGCAGAAAACGTGTCATTTTCTTTGACTTCGCCCAATAAGTAGAACAAATTGTTTCCACTCTTAATCTGACCTTCAAAATTTAATTAGTATTCTAAACATGTTCTCTTTGACCGATAAAGGGATTATTTGTCAGTGATTTTGCGCGTTTAGAATAGTGCTATAAATAGATAGATATAATTTACTTTAGTAATATTTCGAATTAATATCTCAAATTTTGTTAAAAACAGCGGTAAACTTCTTAATTTATTTTCTATTAAACCTAGCAATAATATATTGCATACAAAACAATTAAAATGCTTATTATGGGACATTTTTCATTATTTATTGAAAAAAGGAGTGATATACTGACCATACTCTAACAGGTCATTAAATCGCTGAAAGCTGCCTGAAAAATATATTAGAGCCTGAAAAATAATTATCAAGAAGGATTAATGCATCATGTGAGATATTTATTGCAAATTATTTAATTTTTAATGCCATAGTAATATTGGATCTATTGAATTAATGTCCGGAAAACGAGTTGATCATTTTATTTGCTGCAATTCTTTAATACATCTATTTATTGTTATTTATATTCTATACTCTCAATTGTTTCACGTACTTTCAAAAACATGGTGGAAGAGAACTCAATCAAGCCACACATTCGTGTCTTAACCCTTTTTTACATGATGCTCGAAATTCTCATCATACCTATTAATGAACAAAAAATTGTACTCAAAACAGATGTACTGTAAATTCGTTGTTTCTTACATCTTTTTTACACGACTATTGTATAATAAGGAACGAAGCTATCAGAAAGAATCATATGTAACTAGTATTACAGCAAGTTTGAACTTGTCATTCAGCTGTTATTGTAGTTAGAAGAACGTGCGATTTCTTGAATATTTTTTATAACTAATCTGACTTCTTTTTTTTTTTTTTTTTTTTTTTTGCTATTAAAAGTAATAAGGAGAGGAGAAAAGATTTTTTTTTACGTTTCTGTTATTTTCTGTGCAATTTATATCGAATACCTCAAATAATCTTCCCAAAACCATGCGACTGAAATTTAAATCACTATGCAGTTGTTTCAATTCTAATGTATGACGAAAATGTTTGTTATGATATGTTTATTTTATGTTATTTTTATAGGGAAATTTATAGAAGAGGGGGACATTGTGAAATTACTTGAACCAGTTAGAAGGAAGTTGGCTATCAGAATAGTTCCTTGATGACGAAAATTGTGATGACGAGGTACCGCGACGCAGATGAAATTAGAATAATAATAATAATAATTAATTTTTTAACTATCATCAGGAATAAAAGTGATACAAAGATATTTTATTTTTTATTTATTTTGTTCTGAGTTTAACATGAAAATTTTCATGATGATAGATATTTAAACCATACTGTTTTTTAATTATTTTTGTTACGTATTTGCACTAAGTGCATGAATTATATCACTCTGATTTATTTCCCCAAAAAAGAAAAAGTCATGCAAAAAAGAGTTAACTCTACTTAAAAGATTCGTCTTGTTGAGAAGCTAATGTTGATTAAATATGTCGTAAGCGTTTTAATGATTTTTTGGCATATATTTTATGAGTAGGGTGATTCGTGATCTAACTCTATTTGAAGTAAACATGTGGAAAAGGCGGCTAACTACTGGGACAATCTAATTTACAAAGAGAAAGTGGAACAAAACAGGAAGAAGAAAAGACATATCTGATTGTATTGTTGACAACATTGATTCAAATTTACAAAATTAATCATCTGAGGTCACCATGCCTTTGTGTCAGACGTATACAAATATCCAGAAGCGTCCAATACAACAAGTCCTGAAAGTTCAGTGGATTTTAAACTGCATTTCCCTAAAAATCACAAGGAGTAAATATTTTTTCCTTGCAGGCTCTTTTCTAATCACTGTCCTAAATTCAAGCCGTTAGTTTCTCTGTCCAGTATAATGTTATGATATTTTACATGTTATTATGATAAATAAATTAAAACAATAAATTTAAAATAAAGCATTGTTATTAAATATACTTTAAACTAACGAATATAGAAGGATCGTGATGAGTGGTATATTAATTTGAAAATTTCTGAAAATGAGAGTAAAGTGGGCTCCTTAGCATTGAGTTAAGATCCTTGAAAAATTTTATGTGTCTGAAAACTATGACATTACTTCCTTTCAACCAAGACATTTAATAAATTTAGAAAGACGCTTATAACGAATACTGAAAACATAATTAGCTTTGAAAACTGTCATTGAAATATTTGTAAAATGTTCTTGTCTCGATCTGTATAAAATCGGTTTCTAAAAATGTTAATTTCGAACGTGATCTGAAATTGACATCTTAAATCAAAATTTTTTTTTAATATAAATTTTCTAAATACGAAAGAAATTATAGTATAGAATTTAAAATTTAAAAAATTGAAGTATTTTAAGGGAAAATCTGACAAGAGCTAATTAAAAAATTAGTAATAATAAGTTCTGAATTGATTGCACATAGTTAAAAAATTTGGTGAGGAAATTATCTTTAGAAGTAAAGGACAAATTCAGAATGTTAGGTTATGAAGAGAATAATTTTATTTTCAAAAGAGGTGATTATTGTCTGAATTTCTATAGAATATAAATAAGTTTTATTTCTAAAATACAGAAATTTAAAAAAATCTATTTTGCGAATAAATCTATATTTGTTTAATAGTAAGTATATTGACAAACTTAACGTGATTTATGCATTATTAACAAGTTCACATGTCAACTGATTAATGCAAAATAAAAACAAATCTAGAACTGACATCTAATCACCACACATGATTATTAAAAACAACTACTTTTTAAGTTTGGTTATGATTACAAAGAAATAAATTCTAATCTCATACAAGTGCAACACACCTTTTTAGATTTTTCAGAGGAAAAATCACATACTATTTTCAAAGATACTATGAAAATATTCTCATTTCGGTTACATATGTTTCCTTCTGTATATCTCGAAGCTACGGATAAGGATAAAATGAACAATACATGATTAAATAAACAAAAAATCATGATGGTCTTAGGAAATGAACGTTTATTTCACAGTAACTACGTTAGTTGAATGTTAAATTTGTGAGTAAATAAAATTAATAATAAACAAAATACAAAAAAAAAAAAATGGCTTCCTATCTAATCCTTCAGTTCTCATTAAATATTTTATGAATAACCATAAACGTAATCGTTTTGTTGTTGTTGTTGTTGTTCTCGTTTGATTAAATGTGAATGATAAAATAATGATACATGAAAAATTTAAATGATACATGAAAAAAATACAGTATAACTCGTTTAATTTATTTTCTAGATTCGAAAACTTTGTATTCTAACTTAGCTTCAGTATTCCTTTGAATATTAACAAGATCTCAGTTTTTCGAAGAATGTAACTTATTATTGCAAACCAAGATTCTGATAAACAATGTAAGGGGTTTTTTGATGCACTTCCACTATATATAACTGCTCCCATGACAAATTTCTAAACATTTCATGAAATACTACTTCCTAAGTTATTCTATTTTGAACTGATCGCGTTAGTTTTACCTGCTCATAATTATCGCTATTGTAAAAAAAAATTAGTGAAATATATTTTTGTTGCGTAACTATGTGGAAAAATATGATTTTCATTGATATATAGAAAAAATAGTTTCCTTTGAATTATCTGCAATATTTTCATGGTATTTTTTTATTGATAGTATACATATCTTTAAAACAGTTACCGTAAAATTTGGCGTACGTGCACCTACATTTTCAAACTGTATTTTTTAATTTTTAGGCACATTCGCCGCATAACACGCATCACCTCTTTAAGGAAGAAACCTGTAATACATTTGCACATTGCTTTTATGTTTTGAAGTCATTTATTCGAAGTATTATCGCAAGATTTGAAAAAATAGTATACTTTTAGGACTATAATTCTTTAAGTTCATAAAGAATATCATTCCTTTTAAATAAACAGTGTTTCCATCTAAGTAGAAGTCGAAATTTCTTCATGCTCATCTCTTTTTTTTTAAAGCTCTCATTTTCATAGTGTATAACTTGCATCCGTAAATTTAGATCTCATTTTTTGTGTTCAAAGTATGTATTATACGCCTTATTTTACGGTAATTGCTTATAGCTCCCTCATATAAGTAAATACGTTTTTTTTTTAAATATTTTTTTAGCTCTTGACATCAACGTTCCCTGTACTAGGGACTGATAAACTCCGTAAAAGTTTCTTCTGCATTTAAAATATTGTGTGAAGTTTGTGAGAATTATATTTACGTCGCTTAAAAAGCCACAATACCTATTGGTGACGGACCTCGTAAATTTGAACATCGGGTAAGTAACGAGTACCATGCCTAAGCTGGAACCTCTATCTCCTAACTGCCAGACCACACCAATGAAAGGGCATTGAGTCTCAATAGATTTAACGAGCTTCGTCACCCTCTACATAGCGGGTCTTCAGTGGAATGTGTGACGATCCGGATATTGCGGGAAAATATTTATTCAATAAAAGATTTCTACCTGTTTAAGAATTTCCTATAAGAAATACATATAAATGTCCTTAATACGCATATACTTTTTGCATTATTTTTAGTATTAATTTTTACATTATTTATATCAATCAGAATCAAATTTAAGTACAGATTAGTAATAACTTTTCACCAATTTTCATATATTTTTATAGCATTTTATTTCTTTAAGGTAAGATGCTGTTATCATGTACGTCCCAATATAATTTTTCAGGATACACGTAGCTCAAAAATAAACATTGTTTAAAACCGTGAAATAGACAGATCTATAAAATTTCATAAAGTAATAATATTGATATTTTTCCAATTGCATATAAATTAACGTTGTATATGCATAAATATACCGTATATATTTGAATAAATATGTAGACTGTATATGAATGTTATTATTTAATAAAAGAATATAGATTATATTGTACGTGAAAAATTAAAATATATTCTCTGAAAGTAAATTTTAATACGTGTTTGTAAATAAACATTAATGCGAGACACAGTTTTATTCTTAAAAATTAAATTTATATTACTTTTTTCCAAAAAAAAAACCCTATCAAAAAATATCAGACAACACCGCCTTAGTAAACAATGAAGTTTCTTGCTGATTCCACCGATAAGAATTGAGATGAAAAAAATAATAACTAATAGAACAACATTCCGCTTAACACTACAAACTGTTCGCTTTTTACATAACACACGCAATAAAACCAATCCGACGTGTCCATAATAATTGAAAGGGTCCATTCATCCATTTTAATTTTTGCTTTGATTGTCTGAAAGAGAAAAATAAAAGAAGCGGTCTCGGAATGGATGTGAACTATTTTCCGAAGGTGAGATCACCGAATACGAAAGGCGGTAATCTACAAGTAGTAGGGTGGGGTTGTAAAATACATTCCACCGAACAATTGGGAAAACTTCGAATACAGCCCAAGTCGTTGTCCTTGTGTAATCAAGTATAAAAAGTGAAAGTCTTCCGCTTAAAATTCACAGTTATACTCAGTTGTTCGAGTAAAAGACACACTTCACCTTTCCAATATGATCGCTAAGGTAAGTTTTATTAAAAGACTTTTACTATTTTTAAGTTAAATATCTTGCGAATTTCTAGAAGTAGTGGCGCTATTTACCTTAGTCATAAGTCGTAAAAGTTTAATAGGAGATAGTTTTTCACAGTAAATACTCTAAAGGGTGCAAAATCACGTTACCCGTAAAAACAGTTTAAATTTTAGGTGCGATAGTCGATGAAATCAAATAATGTTGTATTTGAGCATATTTCTTAGTTTTGATATGACACTTCCTCGTCTTAAATCATATATATTTCTGTGTTCTCAATTTCTTCTAATCTTTAAATCTTCATTTGCGAATTCTCTCCAAGTTATTAACATGAACCTAAGTTAAAACGTAGTAAATTTACCTTAATTCCTTAAAAAAAATGCGTTTTTAATGTTGAAGAAATTTCATTAGCTACGTTGAATTTCTTCCATAGCATTTCTTTAAGACTGAAAATAAGCAGCTAAATTTTATCAATAGCAAGAATTCTAAAAATCCTAACAATATCAGTAAAGAATTAAAAATTTTAATAAAAATTTTAATTATTTTCGAGTTATTTTAATCTCATGAATAAACATCGTTGAAAACTTGGGAGATTTTTAAGAAATTTTGGATTTCGAAACACATTTGTACACTTAATTGTACAGATTATATTTTGGAAATTTTTATATTTTTAATGATAATTTCTATACTTAAAAAGCTCTTAAATTAATTATTTACGTAAATATTCCTTGAAAATAAAATATTTTAAATAAAACATTTCTGTAAAAAAACATCATACTTTTTAGTAATTTTAAAAAATATATATTTTTCTGCTGCATGAGTAGATTTCATAAGTAATAAAATAGGAAACCATTAAAGATCATAAGCATATTTTCAAAATTAATTAAAAATTTAAATATAAGAACTTTTTAACTGGAAAAATAAATGCATTCTAATAACAATTAGCACAGTATAATTTAGACGATAATAATGTTACTTTATTCCAATATAAATTCCAGTTCTCAATTCGACAAAATACACAAGACATACAGTTACTTCTAATGTGTTGTTTAAAGTTTCCCAAAGTTCTCTGAGTTGGAAATCTATGTATTTATAATTTATTGTACACTTATAAAACTGTCGGATATAAATTATAATACAAAAATAATTCATGGAAATATCAGCATCGTACAGTATGAATTTCTGTCCAAAACATTCATGTCAAATGCTGAAATATTTTTTATATCTATGTATTACCTTGCAATAATAATATCTGTTACGCTCCAAATGCTCAAGTTTCTTTGATATTATCTTAGTTATTAACCAAAACGCAAAACATAATGCACTAAATATAAATTAATTGAAATTCTATAATATAGCATAAACTATTTTTTGGTTTCCTAGTATAAAGAATCTATCATACATATAACAAAAATCAATGTTTCTTAAAAATTTACAATGTTCTTATATTCTAGGTTATGATTCTTTTCGCTGCTCTTGCAGCCGTCCACGCCAGTGGTCTTTTAGGACACGGTGCTCTAGTCAGCACAGGAGTCAGCAACAGCGCCCGATCTCAAGATGTAAGTTATTTTTTTACATCATTACCTTAATTCGATGAATATAACTAAATACTTTAAATTTATCTTTTTGTTTACCATGTATCATCATCATCCTAATAAAAGTGTATTTGAATTAGGCTTTCGGAAACTACGCTTTCGGTTATGACATCAAGGACGGACTGGGTGCCGCCAACTCCCGATCCGAAGTAGGAGATGCCCACGGAAACAAGAAGGGATCCTACACCATTGCTGACATCGACGGAAGGGCCCGACGAGTCGACTACGTTGCTGACGGACACGGATTCAGAGCCACCGTCAAGACCAACGAACCCGGAACCGCTGCCAGCGCCCCTGCTGCTGCCCTCATTGCCAGCCCCTACGCCGGCCCTGTCGCCCCAGTTGTTAACCACGTAGCCCCAGCTGCCCCTGCTATCGTTGGACATGCTGCTTCCTACGCTGCTCCTTTGGCTGTTGCCGCCCCAGTTGCTCCCGTTGCTTACGGTGGTGTGATCGGTCACGGAGCCGCCCTCGCAGCTCCTTATGGTCTTGCTCATGGAGCTGCTCTTGGACATGGTGCCGCTCTTGCCGCTCCTTATGGTCTTGCTTATGGAGCTGCTCTTGGACATGGAGCTGCTCTTGGGCATGGAGCAGCTCTCGCTGCTCCTTATGGTCTCGCTTACGGAGCTCCTCTTGGACATGGTGCCGCTCTTGGATACGGCAAAGCTCTTCTCCACTAAGAAAATTCTTCTTATCTGACCTTTCTACAATACCAAAAAGTATGTATTCTCTTTTTTTGTCCTTCCAATTTTATTGTATTAATTTAAGTTTTATTCCAAAAAAAAGTCAAATTTATTTTATTTTATTCATTTTTATAACAGTTTTAATTAAAGTACGAATAATAAAATTAGAAATAACAATTTAATAAAAAAATAAATGAATTATGCTTTTCTTAAAATTGATTTCACTTAAAATTCAGCTCATTAAATTAAGCCTACTGGAAACATTTATTAAAAGAGAGAGTGAGGTAAAATCAACTTGTATTGATACTATGAAATTGTAGCTTTTAATTTGTATTTATATATAATTGTGTATAAATACACAATATTTTGAAGGTACTATATTCAAAGGAATGGCAGAGTAACATAATTATGAAATACTAGCTTAAACTTAAGGTAAATTTCTATCTTTTTTTTTTCTTAGCACATTTTGTGCAAAAATATAATTTTAACGGCCGAGCAAAAAAAAAAGTCCATTCTTCCCCAGTAACTTACTTCATTTTAGTAATAGGGAATAAACAATCTGTACATAATAATTTTCTTCTAACTAATTTTGATCTTTCTTTTATTTTTAATATTTTAAATTTAACTTAAAATTTTGAACCGTTCTTTTGATATATTTTTGTATTTCAACTGCATAAATATATTTTATTTATTCATTTATTTGTTATTTTTAGGCTTCATCATTCTGGATGCGGTAAAACTTCTCACTTTACTTCTTTTGCTCAACAACTGCTGCTCCTTCTCTAAAAAAAAGAGTTTAAATTCTGTATGGAATGATTTCATGTGAAAAAATATCTTTAGAATGGAAATGTCACAAGAATTAAATTTCAGATATTTGACCTTTCAGGGAATTTTTACTGCAGTCAATGTGCCTTGTGATGGGAACTTGCAGCTTTAATTTATTTTTCTTGTCAAGATTGTGAATAAATGTTTTTATTATAATTTAATGACTCTGTCTTTCTTTTAATTAAAAATATCCCTATTTTTGTAAATTTTCTTTTGCAGTTCATGAAATTTAAACAATGCAATTTTAGTGCAAAGGTTCAATTTCGAAAATTCTCAAATAAATATATTTATTTTAATTCCAATATCTTATTGCATTCCCAGCTACAAATAATATTTCATATATGCTAAATACTGAATAGATGCGAGATTCATTTAATAAAGAAACACAAAATAACAGCTTTTATTTATGATGCCATGTTTCAGTTTTTAATGCTGAACTTTGCTTTAAAATATTTTTAATGGAAATTTCACATTATTTCAGTGTTTATATAAAAATAATAATTGAAACTCAAAATAGTAGAAAAATAATTTTTAAAAACGCATTTTAAATTTATTTACGTATATTATTTAAAATTGCCATTATTTTATTTTTATTTTAATGAAAAATGTATTATTTTTGGTAATTTTGCCCAGTCTATATCAAGGAATTGCCCTTGGAGATTCATATTCCAATAACAGAAGAGAAAACGGAAATTTTCTCATTAAATAAACTATTTACTCGTGATTCTAATTCTTATACCTTACAAAGAGAGTGCTTACGGGAAGCAGATGTTAAGAACATGTTCTGTATTTTAAAATCTTTTTTTTAAAACTTGTTGCATCATAAATACTGCTATTTAGCTCTCTCATTTCTTCTATCCTGTGATAAAAAAAACCCCTCGTTTTTCTCTTTAAATTTAATTAAAAAAAAGTCTCTTATTCCATTTTCGAAGTTGATAACTTTTGCTCTCAAATTAAATAAAATTTTAGGTAAAAAAAATAATGCTTTTATTTGTTTTTATAAAATTATATTGAAAGGAATGTGATTCTGATCTCAAATACACTAATAACAGATTCTATTTGATTTAATTTGTAAAGCCACATTTAATAATAATAATATTGTAGGTAAAATACCACATAATATGTAAAACAAAAATAAAATAAAGTACGTAATAAGTAAAATATATAAATATAATAAAGTGGTTTTGATAGAGAATTTTGCGATTTCAGAGTGTGGTTAAATGTTAACTACAGCATCTGAACGACATTCCTCTCAACTGTCGAATCATAGCGCTTGAAGACTAGAGGAGGAGTTAAATTGTGCATTCTGTGCATTAAACCATGTTCTTAGACCACTGCTGCTAGTCAGCTATTGAAAAACTGCTGCTAGTCAAGCTATGAGACCCAAACTGCTGCTAGTCAAGCTATTGAGACCCCAAACTGCTGCTAGTCAAGCTATTGAGACCCCAAAGTTAATAACGGAAACAGACAAAGTTTCATGAAAAATATTTCTTCTTTACTTTATTATTTTAAAAATAAAATTTATTTGTTACTAAGAAAAAATTAAATTCGCTCGGAAATATTATGGATCCCAGCTGTTTCTTGTATTAAGTATAAAATTTTCAAGATTCGAAAACTCTAAAAGAAAGATTGAGAAGTAAACAAGTTATTATACCTGAGAATTATAGAAAAACAGTACTTTTTATTTAATTGAAATATATCTTAAATTCTCATCCTTAATAAGTGAAACAAGTGTAAATCCCTTTTTTAGAGAAAAGATAATTCCGAAGATGAAGAGAAATAGGTTGCAACTAAAATACGTACGTTCAAAAAAAGTTATAGACACTTAACAAAATTTTTACATTTTTCAATTTAACATCGAAATGAAAAATAAAATGTTTCGTGTAAATACGTATCATTCAAATGTTTATTTAAATTTTTTAAAAAATGGAACTCAAGCATTTTTAATACTTAAAAAGTTAAGCTTTGGTTTTTAAAAAATTAAATATTACAAATGACATTGTAGTATTGTATTCAGTAATTAATAAAAGTATCATTTATTCACTAATTTAACATCGTAGGGACGTCTCATTGAGCCGACAATAACTAAGTCTTTGTTTTGTTATTATGAATGAGTGAATGTTCATTAATGTCGCAATCTAAAGCTACACATGCGCTATTGGCTATGAACCTCACAATTTTGAGCCTAGTTCAAGTGACGAGAACATCTTCCTCATAGCTCAGCGATTCTCAAACTGTGTGAGGCGAACCTCCTCTGGAAAGGCGTGATAACCTTACGAGGAGGCAAAAGCCTGTCGAAAATAAAAGACTATTTTAAATAATTAACTTATTGGAAGGAAGCAAAGCAAAATACATTCTGACATAATAATAAAAAAAATATAGCATTAATAATATTTTAATATATTTATAAATGTATCACAGCTGTACAATGTATTTGATAATTAATTTATCCCTGCTAAAGTAAGAACAAGATTAATAATTACTCGTGATTCCCATGGACATGGATCCCATGTCCATGGGACACCATGGGACAAGACACCATGCAAGCCTTTGATAGGCAAGACACCATGGGATTCCAAAGTGTCTTGCCTAGAAAAGGCGTTCAAAAGAAGGTTTGCTATTAGAAATTGACACTCTACGTTCTTTTTCTATATTTAGTTGGGATTTATATTTTGTCTTCAAAGTAGCTACTGCAAAAAATGAGCTTTCACAAAGGTAAGATATTAGAAATGGTAATAGTGTACGAAATACTTTTGTTTTCAATGTAGAAAATTCTTCTTCCGACCCAATACAAAAATCAAAGAGGGATTTATTGCTAAATTGCCTTTTACTTTAGCCACTTAATATGAAATCTATGAAGATTTCGTCTTCGAACAACTACAAAAAATTTAGTTCTTATCTTGATAATTTTTACGATTTATAAATAAGGTTCATGTTGTATACCTTTGCTTTAAAGTACATTATTACTGCCTTTAATAACTTTCTAATGTAGGGTGTAGGGGGGCGATAAAAATTATGATTGAAAATTGGGTCGCAAACATTGAAAGTTTCATAAGTACTGCTCTAACTTCCACACAACGCCAAAGAGAGCTTCGGCATATTTGACGTCCAGGCTAATGGCTTTTCAGCAACACCAGAACCTGTACTCATAAGATGCCGGCCATGAGTTCTGGACCATAATCACTCGACTACAGAGTCACTGCACTGTTATTATAAGGTGTCAACGAGCAATTATAGCCACAATTAATTTTTTATTTGATAAGTGAAGCGCTCATGTGGGTTTATACATATATATACAGTCGACTCTCGATAATTCGAAGTTGAAGGGACCACTGAAAAACTTCGAATTATCAAGACAGTAAAAAAAAAAATCCCGAATTTTTTTCCGAACACATTTAAAATTTAAAAATATGTATTAAAACAACAATTGTACTTATGTATAAAATAACATTAAAATATTTTTTAAAAGTATATATTATACAGCATAAACATTTTACGGAAGTATAAGAGAATATATTTATGTAGTAATTCTCGAATAGAACTCTTTCAGGCCCCAACAAATCTCTTCCATTCCTCACTGGAACTAATATCGTTTCGCACCCGGTTCCCTTAGACACTGCCCCCAATACTATTGGTTCTTAGAAATCTGGTCCAGTCCGGCCCATGCGTTATTAGGTTTCTCATTCCATAAATCATGTCAGTCCGACACAAAAAGCACAATCTTCGCCTGAGGAACCGGGAAACACATAGAAGTGATAACAGACAGATGATCATAAAAGAGCCTGCATTACAGGGGAGACATGCAGAGACAATACAAAACAAAACATGTGAGTTCCAACCTTTTTGCTACAGATAGTAAGTCTTCGAATTGTTGAGAGTTTTATAAGGTAACTTCGAATTATCGCGTGTTGTATGTGGCCAGCCACAGATTTTGTTTCGAAATATTGAGTGTACCTAAACGTATTGTTTTAGTTCGAAATATCAAGAGTTTTTCTAGAGGCTAAGCATATACTTCGAATTAGCGAGAAGTTCGTATTATCCAAGGTTTGAATAAACTAGAGTCGACTGCATATATACACTGGTGTGCAAAAATTAAGGACGAGACGGTTTTTTCAATATAACTTTGTACAAAAGCATTCCAAATCAACACATTTAATACCGTAAGATCCCCAATACGTAAGGACATGAGTAATGTAAGCAACACTTACTAAAAGAGAAATCAGAGGGATAAAAAGAAGCTTTATTGAAAAAGTAGCATGGAACGCAATGCGACTGAAGGCCGAAACATCCCTGTGATGGGTGTCCAGCAAGAAATATCCGGTCTTTAGTAGGGGATAGGATCTCTCCTGATTGCTAGGCAGGTTTCACAGCGTCTGCCCATGCTGAGAATGAGTTGTTGAGGCATTGCTGCCCATTCGTCTTGCAGCGCCAATCGAAGCTCCGGAATCGTTACTGGTGGCTAGGTAGGTACGAGCTGCCAAGCGTCTGCCTAGAAAATCCCATACATGCTCGATGGGATTGAGATCCGGAGATCGTGCCGGCCAATCCATACGCTCAATATCCTCACTCTCTAAGAGCTGTTCGGCAGCTACTGTGCGATAACATGGTGCATTGTCGTCCATGAAAAGGAACTGCGGACCCATAGCACCTCTAAAAAGACGCACATATGGAAGAAGAATCTCGTTACAATAACGGGTCCCGTTGACTGAACCTGCGTCGAAGATGTGAAGGTCTGTACGACTACCAAGCATGATGCCTCCCCAAACGAGAACACCGCCACCTCCATATCTGTCCCTTTCAATGATGTTCGAGGGATGATTGTGGCTTCTCCGCTTTCTCCAGATGAGTATGCGATGAGAATCGCTACTCAGATTGAATCTGCTCTCATCTGTAACGAGTACTCGTCCCATTCATTGTCTCTCCAATTCCGGTGTTCCCGGCCACACAGAGAACGCTTTCTCCGATGGGCAGGCGTTAGAGGTACACACCGTACAGGGCGTCGTGCAAACAGACCACCACCGTACAGTCTTCTGGCCACGGTAAAACGCGATATCGGTCGTCCAGTCGCTGTGTCGCGTGTCTAGCGATTTCTCCCGCTGTCTGCCGCCTGTTTCTTCTGGCCTGTAAGGCAATATACCGGTCATCTGCGGGTGTGGTTCCTCGTGGACGACCACTACTGAACCCCCGGATAGCTGTCCCTGTAGTTTGAAATTGTCTCCAAAGTCGTGAAACGATGCTGTGAGCAATTCCGAACTCTGCAGCCACACTTGTCCCACTATGACCTTCCTCCAACTTCCCAATAATTCGACCTCGGGTAAAAGCATCCAGATGTCGTCTAACAGATTGATTATTCGCCATTTCTCGCTGAGGCAGCAACTCGGTGTGATTTTAACTGCTATACGGTGTGCAATCTCTTTGCCAGAAATACTAATCTTACACCGACAACATGCTTTACTACTCAGACACTCCCCAATTACGTCTGCCTGCATATCTGCGCAAGTGCTACCGTACATCACCTCACTTAATCTCCTGATTGGTCTTTCTGTCCGCTCTGCCTCTTCGTTCAGCTGATATGCTAATTTTTCGACTACGTCCTTAATTTTTGCACACCAGTGTATATATATGTTTCTTATGGGGTTTCATTCGAGGCCCCTTTCTGCTCAATCCAATAATTGAATTCCGTTACTATTATCGTTTATGTATGTTTGCTGTGTGAAAAGAAGCTAAATCGTACTAAAAAATATACGGAGCATCGCTGAAAATGCATCATAATAGATGGGTTTCAGTTTTTGTTCTATAATTGTATCAATTTATATTTTCTCCCATTCATTGTACCTCCCATACTTGTAGCTAGCCACATCGTTCTCGTATATCCAAGGGCTATAAATTATATATATAAATAATGGTAACAGATGTAATTCAATTTTTCATGAATTTACAAGTACAATTGCATTGCATTCATTCTATGTCATCACCATCAAAGCTTATAACCTTTTGCCAAATGTCGACAAATCATTGGTAACAGATGATTCGTACAAATGTAAAGTTATGAAATCGGCGTCCTCGTAGAGGTTCCTTGAACTTCGGAAATAGATATAAGTCACAAAGACTCATGTCAGGTGAGTAGGGAGGGTGTTCCAAGATTTCCCACTGCCACCGTCACAATAGGAGAGTGACATGTTTCGCGACATGACAAAGAGCGTTGCCATACAACACGATATGATAAAATAAACGTGGACATTTGCGTGACATAGCCGAGTGCAGTTGGTGTTGTAGAAATCTGTTATTGAAGTCTGCTCTGACAGTTTGACTTGGCCGCGGTAGCCGAGTGGTCTAGGCATCGGATCGTGGCTAGCATGTCAAGAGTTCGATCACAGTTCTACTGAAGACCCGCCGTGTAGGGGAGTGATGCACGTTAAATCTGTCGAGAGCTCAAACGTCCTCTCGTTGGTGTGGTGTGGTAGTTAGGAGAGGGGGTGAACGCTCAGGTGTCGTCCGCGTCACTTGACCATGGTTCAAAATTACGTGGACCGTCCTCAAAAGCCCTCGTGTAGCTGAACAGTGGGACGTTAATATTCACTGACAGTATGACCTGCCGATACAACATGCGAAAGAATCACAGCGACCCAAACGAAACGCCTTAACCCATCTTGCAACCGTCTTATGCGGTGCATTTTCGCCACAATCTTCTAGTAATCTTCGAAAACATTCTGTTGCATTTTTAATACGGACAACCTCGATTTAAGCCACAACCACACACACACATTGATCACTTTTGGAAACATGCTTTAGAGCGATGGAAACGAAACTCTTTACTTTAACGACACACAACAACTACACTTCTTACTACATCGACTGTTTTTTACACTCTACACATCGACAACAGAGCCACCCCACCACTCCCATATCTTATTTGCGCATGCCCGCTCTTTGCGAGTTTCTAGGTTAGGTTACCACTATTTAATTACACTAATATGAGTGTTTGACACATTTGGCTCAGTATAATATGGATGTACACACATCGCACATATTTTGGATCATCACTTCCATATAAAAATATTTTACTTAACAGAAAACAATGTGTGTGGGGGGGGAGGGGAATTAATTATATGTTTACCTTCAAAGCCATTCATATAACAATGGGCTACCCGTGAGGTCTATCCTCTTTAACTCGATTTATTTCCATCCAGCCAAATTGAGACATTTTTCTAGAAAGCTTCTATAAATGTGAACGTTGTACCGAATAATATATAAATAAATAGTTGACAATTGTAGATGATTGTAGTAGACTGTGGACGATATTACCAGTCATTATATCGTGGCATTTGATCCTGAAAGCACACTGTCACATCAACATTTGGAATTCAACAGCATTCCATCTATTATTGAAGCATCAAAGCCAAGGGATTGCATCTCGTTCAGATAAGTAACAAAGTATATATTCAACCCATTTAACTTGTCTTGTCTACATATCACGCAGTCATTTCTAGCGTTTGATTAAAAAAATGAGAACTATTAGTTCCACTGGATTGAAATCACTTCGAGTTTGATTTAATGGCTTCTCCACCTATGCTGTGTTCGGATGCCCAAGAAACTCTAACAATGAGAGAAGTTTTAACCTCAAACAACATGAGGAGAAGGAGGCCACGCGACATATAACATTAGTAAAAATAGCTTTTGAAGAGATATTATCGATCTACAGAGTTATTATTCGAATATTGATTTACATACAAGCCGAAAAATTTCTTTGTTTACTTAATTAGCTTTAAACTGGTGCTGAACACCAGAATATTGTCAATAATTACATGGAATGTCGAGAATGAACCTGAATTATGAAAACACACGAGTATTTAAAACGACTCAGACTGATTTAATCAGCAGAAAGGCGTATAATTTTATTCGATATCTTTTGCAGGAATCCCTTATTTAGCCACAGGGTACAGCTTACCCAGGGAATTTATATTCTACAAAGTTAAATCAGTTGGTTTATAGCGAATTCCTTTTCGCGCAAATTCATTACGTTCAATTAATTTATTTCCTTCTTAGGAATGTTAAGAATGAATGGAAAGGGATTTCTAGGAAATTTCCGTTCCAGAATTTGAAATCGATTTGTTTATTAGGAATTCCCTTCCATGAACAATTCTTAAGTCTTATTCTTATTCACTAAATTTACTTCCTTTTCAAAAATTTTAAAAATAAAAAAAAATCATGGTCTGGACTCTCTCTACTTCACTGCAATCAGGTTTTACATCAAAAATCATTTCTCAACTACAGATTATATGCTTTATATCTAACTCATTCAACCTTATTCGTTCATTTTTATCTTCTCCTCACGAAAGAATATACAAATATGAATAATTTATTATAAAATAGAAAATACGTGAAATTTAAAGATGTCAAATAACGTGTTATTATGTGAAAATTCTCAGTATATAATAAAATTTGAATTAAAGTAATTGTACTTGGATTAAAAATTGATCTGATAATAAAAATAACTGTTTTCTTGTTATGAATCTCAAAAATTATGACAGAAATTTTCATGAAAAATTGTTTTATTTAAATAAAAAAATGTGTAACACAAGGTGAAAAATGATTTTCTAAGCAAACTCGTAAATAAGAGAGAATTGAGGAAGCTAGAGATTGAAACAAAAAACAATTCACAAATCCAACATCTCTGTATGAAGCTCAGTAAAACACATTCACATTTCAGCCTTTAGTGCATAAGATTGTTTTAGACAATAGAAAGCATGGAAAAAATATCATTTTCTTTTCTTGGTTTATCAGACTGGGTATAATTTACAATACTTTACTATTTGTAATGCTAAAAAACGTCTGTTAAAAATGCATAAAATTAACAAATTTCAGATACGTGTAAATACTTTTTGTAAAGAAATAATTTTGCAAGATTATATTTCTAAACAGTTAAATAATAATACAAGGTGATTCATAAAGAAGTATGCACTTTCTGATGCTGTAAAACAGAAACGGTCAAAGAAACGAACCACCCAATAAACTGTTAAGATAGATATAATCAAAGTTTGTGTCTCTTCCCTGACGGAAGTGACATAGGCAACGAGTGCAACATGTGCAAGATTCCTCCAAGATAAATTTCTTCTGTGAAGAATGAAAGTCTACAGAAAGAAAGTGTTTGGCCCCTTCTTTTTGCACGAGAAAACTGCAATGCCACAGCCAAACTTTTTGGATAGTTTAATTCTTTGATTGATGCTACAGTTGCAAGAAGACCTTGGTAACTTCATTTCCATTTGGATGGTTCGTCACTATATTGGTTGGCCTACGTGAGAAATTTCCTCGATCAACATCTATTTCACCGATAGATTGGACGAGTCGCCGACTATAATATGTCATTTTATCAATGGCCACCCAGGAGTCCTGCCTAATAACTTCCTGATTTCTTCCGGAGATGGGTGTTAAGTAAAGGGCAAAAGGACAAGGTACTCGTCTCTCCCCTTTCTGTTTATGTACGGAGCTGAAACAGCATATCACAATCACTATTGGTGAATTTGATTCAGATACCTTAACTCGCGTATCGGCTAAATGTGTGTCATGTGACTAAGGCTTCACACACAGAACACATGTGACTGTCTCTAACAACACTTAAAATAATCTCATGTAATTCTTTTACAAGCAGCATATAATACCTTACATTGTTCTGGATTCATAGTGCATTGAAACTCTATATTTCTTCAGGATTCACCCAATATAATCTCTCATATAGTGAGTAATATCAAAGAAAAACCTTTTTCATTTAAAAAAAAGGACATGTTCAAAAATAATTATAATAACTTTAAATAAATAAGTTGTAAAGGGGCAGATATTTAATTAAATTATGAAGGTCATTTCAGAACTTACCTACTTAACTTGATTGATGTATGCATTTTATTTGTCAGCAACTTGATATCCAAACAAAAGAGTAAAAATCAATTTTTTGAATTATTGAAAAAATTGTTATGGTTTTTTAATTTGATTGCGGATTATGTTGTTTGATAAAAAAATGAAAGAAAATAATAAATTAATATAGTTCAAGAAGAATTTCAAATTAACGTAAATTTGTCACTCAATGATATGAACTGCCATATACACCCATAAGTAGTGAACTTGAGCAATGCCAAATTGTTTATTAAATTGAAAACAAAATTTTATATTCCAATGAGTTACTGTGAAAAATTGAAGGATAACTTCAAGGCATTTCTAAACAAGACAAAAACCATCTCTCAATCATATTTATTTAATTCAAATACCCAAGAATTAGCAGAAGGATTGAATGTTTTGTTTTTCAAAAAAAAAACATTGTTTATAGTTAAAATATAAATTGCGGGATATAAGTATAACAATAAATACAGACTGTATTAAAAGAGCTTTTTAACATGTACAATTAAAAGTCAAAAGGTAAAGGAACTTTTGAAATTTCTCTTTCCAATGTTTGGCAACAGTGCTAATATACAGCTCTGAATGAGGAGTAGCCTGCAGCACTAATTTTTATTTTGTAATGAAAACATTTTCAAGTTTTTATTGACAAATACACCTTGCACGAAACTCAGCTCTTTTATATATATAATACTACACAAATATTTTGTATAGAATAAGAAAGAGTAATCACAAAGAAATGTAAAGTTGGAAATCAGAATCATGTTGTGTCAAACAAATCGTATTTTAAACACACCTAGAAGGAAGCTAAATTAAGAAGAATTAATTTGAAAATTTCAACATTAAAACAAGAATCTAACAATATAATATTGAATTATATTTTATAAGTTCTCCTCAAATCCTTTACTACACATAAATCGAGGTAAGGCATCCATCAATAGTTTTTTATAAAATGCTCAATTCTTTGAAAAACTGGGAGTTTGGCCCGTATGTGAATTGTATATATATGATGACCATCTTCCATGTATAAGTCAAGCCGGTTTGCACGATAGTAAATCATGCGCATTTATTTATTTTCAGGGTACCGTTTGTGCAAGTATTTTACAACACATAAAATGTACTATCTGCTTTTAAGGATCATATGTGAGGCCTACACTATGTAGGGGCCCAAGGCCTACTTTTCTATAGGAGCCCAGGGCCTGCATTTGCGCAGGGGCCCAGGGCCTCAATGATTCTTAAGATGTCCCTGTATGGGTTCAACACCGGCCAAAGTAGGTGGATTTTCATGATGCAAAAATTTTGACAGCTTCCTTGTCGTTTGATTATGCGGCATATAAAATATAACTTGAGTGCCTGTTTAGTTTGGGGGCTCTTGGCAAAATTAAATTTCTAGGACGGTTTCGCATCGTCTGAGCTCAGCTGCCACCCGCTGGGAAGGAAACTGGGGGTCAAAACTACTTGTGGTGATTGGTACACCACCTATACGGTATAGCACTTAAAAGACATATCAGCCCCCTTAGCGTATACTAGGTCTGCAACGGTAAAATACCAATCCAATGCTTCATTAGAATTAAAAAACATGCTTCGTTGAATATAATTTTCAAAGTTATGTTGGGAGGACTTTTTCCAACAATCTTAAGCGAAATTTTTCTTTGTATAATTATTCAAAAGAATTTGTTAACGTACTCTTATAAGACAACAAAACAGAATGATCCTTAATTTCATACTCATTACTAATTTAAATTCAATAGAACACATTCAGTTATGTTTGCATATAAAAATTAACATAAAAACCCGTTTTGCTCATTAATTGGTAATAACTTTCGTTTCTAAAATGTAAAATTACAATTCAATTAAATGCAACTTAGAAAATTTTTTGAAATTGAACTTTCTTTTCTTCCATATAAAATAATTAGAAAGTTTTGAATAATATTGTCTATTGAATTATTTTTTCATTCAAATAAGAAGCACAGACTCTGTAAGATATTATAGTGTAAAAATATTCAGGTAAATGTGAACCGAACTCAACTACATTAAATAAAACGAAAATTGTTACATAATCCTCAATCATCAATTGCATAGTAATAATGAAAAGAAACAAATGTATATAATTTTCGCCTCTAAATAGAATCAGGAACTATTAGCGCCAAAAATGAATAAATGAATCTAAACAGGAAAGAA
This sequence comes from Trichonephila clavata, assembly GCA_019973975.1. Taxonomy (NCBI): domain Eukaryota; kingdom Metazoa; phylum Arthropoda; class Arachnida; order Araneae; family Nephilidae; genus Trichonephila; species Trichonephila clavata. The sequence continues at coordinate 71,829 of BMAO01027230.1, read as the reverse complement.
AATTAGATATTAATGACTCTCTGACTTGAAAAATATTGTAATTTTGTTCCGAAGATAATTGATAGTCAACATGCAAAGAAAACTAATAAATATAAGCTATCAATTATCTGATATGTAAGAGAGGAAAGTAAATGTTATTAGTAAATAACTTTTCCTTTATATTTTAGGAATATCAAAGGAATTGATGTCTTAAAAGAAATTTTGTATTTTATTTAAAAAATTGAACGAGAAATAATTATGTTTTTTTCTACTTTTGCATGAAAATATTAAAACAATAATAACTATGTTGACTGTGAATAAAAAAATATACGCAATAGTAATACAATCATCAAATATTAATATACAGATTCAATGGTTAACAAGTAGATTATATAATAGTTTATGTTTTTTTTCATACATTCCAAACAGGAAATTTTTTAAAATGTGTAAATAATTTATATATGGATGTGCAATACATTTATATTACTCTCTGCTGTATTTATTTTATGTTAAAATTTTAATATTCGTGAGCAACATCGTTCCTCACATTATAATGGGAATTCATTGGAAACTTGGCAAAACCTTGTTGATAGAGCCAAGTTGTAATCCTTTTTGGCGATCATGTAGGCGACCATTTTGGCTACAATTTTTGGCGAGTTCGTGACCCTATGGATTCTTCTGGAAAATAGTAGAGAAATCTACTATATCACGATCTATGACGCAAGAGGAATTTTCTTGAAAGATCTGTGAGGCCTATACATAGGGAGTCACTCGCCGAAACTGAGTTAGTCTAGTTTTGACCTTTGAAAAGAAGTAATGATTTGACCATGAAGACTCGATTGTTATTACTGCAGCTGTTGTGTAGGACGAGCGTTTGTTTGGGAATAATCTTTTACATACTTGTATTTTAGACACTGATAGCTGTATTTGAGCGTCGTAGACGGTGTGAAAGCCTTCTGAGATTTACTCAATGAATTTGAGTAGTGTGTCCTGTATTTCAAGGATTGTTTTCCGGCAATAAATTTCCATCGCTCCTGAAGAGCAGTCTTTTTCGTTGAGAATAACTGCATTTATCCTCGAACACCGATCTACATAACAATATAAAACCAATTTAAGAATTTTTATGCATCTAATTTTCAGTATACTCTAGTTTAGAGATAAAATTTATTTGAATATTAAATATTAAAATAGATAACATAAATTTATGAAGTAGAAAATAGTTGGATGCTTCGGTATCTGTGAACATTATAGCCTTTTCTTGATAGTAGAGTTTAACCAGCTTTATGAATAGTCAGCTTCATATATTAAAAGAAATCCTATTGAATATAATGGATGGAAGATTTGAATCCATAGGCCGATATCTTAACTTTTTGATAAATAGATTTAACACATAACAGGATGATAGAAAGACTTGACACATAACAGAGCGACAGAAAAACAACTCTTAACAGAAAGATAGATAGACTTAACACTTAACAGAGTGATAGATAGACAGATAAATTAACTGGCTTAGTTAATTATATCTACTACTACTTATTCCTCAACATTTTTCCTTCACAAATATATTACAAAAAGAAACTCGCAGTAAAATTACTAAAATTCAGTAAGAAAATCGAAAGATTCAAGCATAAATATTTCGTAAATTAACTTTAATGAAATGGATTTTGAATAATTATCTAACAGCTTTTAAATATTTAAAAAGTAATTTATCCTTTTCGGAATTTATGACAAAAGTTTTTTAGCGGGGGGAAAAAAACATACGTTTTTTTTTTTTTTTTTTTTTTAATAATTTTATATTATATAGACATATTTGATGCTGAATAAAAATTAAAACTTTGAATAGAATAAAACTTCGTATCAAGAAAATTCATTTACTAGTGTTTTCTAATGCATGAATTTAATGATTTTTTTCAGTATTTTTACCTAAATTTTACTATATTTATTAATATTTCTTTTCTTACTATAGCAGATTTCTTCAATCTTATTAAACATAATCACGAAAAAAAAACAATAAAATTTTTTTTTTCAAAAAATTATAGAAAGCATATTAAAACAGACCGATCGTTTTGCAAAAAAGAAGCTTTTATCAATATTGTAAATTTAGACACATAATTTGTCGTTGTATATACAGCTACGACAAAAATAAACAAGCACTAGAAAGTACACCATTATTAGGAATAACACTTGTACATCGGAAACAAGCTAACACTTAGGGTGTAATATCTACCTCTCCTATTTTCACTTCAAACCACGAACAGGGGTTGAACAATCATTTTAATTTATCTTGTAAAAATTCCCGATATACTACAAGCATGTTTTTAACGGAATCTGGTCTTGAAATGCACATCTCGGCATGTACAAAGCTGGCCACCAAACAATAAAGGAATTAAGTATTACGTTTAAGGTATTCGACTACTTTCAGAACGGTGATTTTGTAAAAGAGAACAAACGAATATTTTTTTAATACTTAGTGTCACTTACATTAGAATACACATATAAAATCTTTTTAAGAATATTATGAAAATAAAAAATAATGCAATGTTTTGGCAAAAAATTAGCATCGTAAGAACTACTTTCAAAACACACTTTCTCCTTTTTATACGAAATGCTTCCATAATTATAATATTTTGCCTATATATAGCTCAAACCTCTATATAGAGCCTAAACGAGAATTTTTGAAATATGTATCTTAGAAGTGGATTTATCCATAGATTAATACAATAGAATGGAATTTTTTAAAAAAACACCGAAAGTTATTTTAATTACTGTTAACTGTGAAAATAATTGGAATTTTTCAAAAATCCAAAGTCAGGCTCTCTGGAGATGTCTTAGCTATATATAAGCAAATATTATTATTACAGAAGCATTTTTCATAAAAAGGGAATATTTTGAAAATATGTATTTTTAAGTTCGTTTTTTGGCGAAATATTGCATTTAAATATTTTTTATTTGAAATATTTTTAAAACAGTTTAAAACTTATATTCTAATCTATTCTAATCTAAGGGACACTAAATATTAAGAAAATAATCTTTTATACTCTTTTGAAAAATCATGGTTACCTAAGTAAAAAATTTACATAATTTAATAAATAGAATTTTTAAGAAAACATGCTACAGAAATAAAAATATTCGTTTAAAAAGCTCGAAATACAATTTTCCTCATTTTTAATGGATTTAAATTTAAATGTAATTACTTTTTTCTATGCAATCTTATTTAATTTCTATACAACTTCTTCAGTTTTTAACTCAAAATCAATACTTGTATCAAATTTTATACACATGTACACAATTTTACAGATTTAATTTTTTCAGTGCCTCTTCATATTCTATTTGTGAAATCAATGCCACAATTTGAATATATCAATATTCACCGTATCAATAAACAGTATTCTACCTTTTCCGTTGCTATTTTCCGATTTACTCTGAAGGCTAAATAAATTATACGCTTATCCTTGATCTGTAGGTGAAACCAATGCTATATTGTCTTACTTTCTTTTTGTGTGTCATTACGTCACAGGAAAAGTTTTTAAGAAACAACTCTAAAGTGTACTACGCGAAGAGTGAACTTGAAACTTTGTAGATTTATAAATGGCAAATGTGTATGTGATAACTTCCTTATATCATAGGGTGGAGTTGCCGAAGTACATTATCAGTTGCGCTTCAAATTACTTTAGTGTAAACCACATTTTTCTATCGTTGATAGCCTTGTAAATTTTGTATATAAACTAACAACCAACACTGATAGTTACTATTCTACTCAGTCACTTGAGTTCATTTTCAGCTAAATATGTTTGCTAAGGTAAGCTCTTTATAGTTGAATTATTTGTTAAATTGTAATGATACAGTTTTCATTCTTCTGGATGCAAGGAGTGATTTATGTTGAATTGCGGTAGTGAAAAATTATCCCGTAAAGCTTTTGTAATTGACTAAGGTTCATAGCTTTACTAGCATGCCTGTTATTCATTAATACATTTTGAAATAGTAAATAATACAAAGAATTTTCAGGATGATTAAAAAAATCTAAAAGTTTGGACTAAAAAGATAGTTCAACAAAATAAATTTTTTAAGCATTTTGCAACAGTAATTGCAACAGTAGTAAGGTTCTCTTCAGATTTAACGTAAAAAAAGTTTTTCAGAAAATTAATTGAGAATTTAAATGTTAATATACTTTAGAGGTGAATAAAATGACACAGTAGTAAAAAAGGGTTTAAATACTTTCAAACTTTTCGATTTTCTTTTCTGTTCCAAGTATTAAATCTATGATAAAACAGAGAATTTATTTTAATATTAAATGAAATTTACTTTCTTGCAAACTAGATTATATATATGCTACTTCAAAACTATTTATAAAAACTATAAAGACAAAAAGCAAGGAAAAGTAACAAAGATAATTCACAAAATGTTTTGAGGATGAGTTATCATTTTCGATGTTCCCGGTCATTCAAAAAATTTCTTTAAAAGTTATTGTACAAATTTTACGGAATTTATTACTTATACATATTTCTAATGCTTCTATCAACCCATTTGTAATGCAAGATGTAATTTATAAATGCAATAGTTGTGCTTCAAATATTTATTGTTCAATTCCTTACTAAATATGTACAAAATATTACAAAATTTTTGTAGATAATACATTTAGTAAAAAATATAACACTTTTGCGCTCAATAATTTTCATTACTTTAATTAACTGCGTGCATGAAATTAACATAAGAAAAATTCAGCTTCCATCTATAAAAAAAGTTGAAATTAAATATTCAAAAAATGTATTTGCAGATCACCATTCTCTTCGCTGCCCTTGCAGCAGTTCACGCCGGCGCCCTCTTGGGACATGGAGGTTTGGTTAGCACTGGAGTCAGCACCAGTGCTCGATCTCAAGATGTAAGTTTACATTACCTCTTCATTTTATTCTAGATAAATAAAGCTTTTTAATCGCCAAGAAACCTTTTAATTTCAAAAATATTTTTCTATATGTCTTATGACTCTTTCGTTATTTGACAAACTTTCAGAAAATTTTAATACCAATAATACTTATAAATTTTCATTGTTTACTTTAGGCTTTTGGAAACTACGCTTTCGGTTATGACATCAAGGACGGACTCGGTGCCGCCAACTCCCGATCCGAAATAGGAGATGCCCACGGAAACAAGAAAGGATCCTACACCATTGCTGACATCGACGGAAGGGCCCGACGAGTCGACTACGTTGCTGACGGACACGGATTCCGAGCCACCGTCAAGACTAACGAACCCGGAACCGCCGCCAGCGCCCCTGCTGCTGCTCTCATCGCCAGCCCCTACGCCGGTCCTGTAGCCCCAGTCGTCAACCACGTTGCCCCGGCAACCGCCGTCGTTGGACACGCCGCTTCTTACGCTGCTCCTTTGGCTATCGCCGCCCCAGTTGCCCCCCTTGCTGTTGCAGCTCCTCTTGCTGCCCCAGTAGCTGTTGCCTCTCCCATTGCTTATGGAGGTGTTGTCGCCCACAGAGCCGCCCCTGTTGCTTATGGTGGTGTGATTGGACATGGAGCCGCTCTTGGTCTTTCTGTTCCAGCTGCTCTTCCATACGGAGCTTCTCTTGGACTTGGACATGGTGCTTACCTAGGAAACGGATATGGCTTGGGAGTTGGCAAAGCACTCATCCATTAAGAACTCTTATCATATTATAACTTTATTTATTTCACTTCAATTGAGATATAAATAAATATCTTATTTTACTTATTTCTGTGTGTTGTATCTGTGCTTTTTGGTCTCTTTTTGCCTTCTATGTACGAAATAATTATTTTTATATAGTAAACATCTTTATATAACTAATAACATTTTCTTTTAATACTTTTGAACAGCGGTTTTTAAATTATTTCATCAAACTGGTATTAAATTGTATTAATCAATTTAAATGATTTATTTACGAAATATCTTTTCGTTAGCTTTTGAACTTAGCTTGTGCTAATTCATAACTTTAATGCATATATTTTTCGAGTATATAGCAGAAAAAATTGGATTTTGAAGTGTAATAATATTAATTTAAAAGCGATACTTGATACTTCAAAAAATTTCAAGTAACACATATTTATGATTTCAAAAGTTATTAGCTTCCTTTTGATGTGTGGAAATTCAGTAAGTTTGCGTGTTTTGAAAAACATTGAGCAAGACATCTGCAATAAATAAGTTTCTTCTATGAAGCTAAAAAATTTAAACTAAAGACGTCTGAAAATTAACTTTTTATCGTAAAGAAGTTTATTTGTGCCCTTAGCTTAATCTTTCTTTCAGAGTAAAAGCATTCAACATTCGAAATATCTACATACAACCATAAAATTTTATTCCATAGAAATGGAATATGGGCATTCAGGTACATTTTAAAATTGCACCATTTTACTTTTTTGTTTTCATATTATGAAAAAATAACGCACATTTTTAATTATTACGTATGAAGTATTTGAAAACAACTAAATTGCAAATTATTGAATTAAAGATGATAAAATCTTAAATTATTAGATTAACGCTAAACAGCTGGAAAGAAACCATGATTTTCTGCATAAACCAAAATAAAGATAAAACATATCCGTATCAATTTATGCAATGCGTAAAATTATCATTCTATCATTCATTTCATTTAAGTAAAATCATATGCACTTTTAAGAAATCATTTATTTGATTGGATGATATATTACTAGACATACATAATAAATCAAAGTCACATGTTTCTGATGAGATCTTAAATTAAATTATAACATAATCTTATCAATTGTTTTTATACTATGAGTTATGAGATGTTTTCTGCTTTCTTAGGATTATTTTTTCAATTAAAACTTCATTTTGTGCTTAATTTTTCATTAGAATATTGTTTTGATTTAAAATATGATTTAGAACAAAATGGAAGAATATATCAAATCAGAAAATAAAATAAATCACATTAGATTTAAACGATCAAAATTTTAAAAATAATTACTATATCTCCAGACCATTTAAAAATGAATTTCCCAAGTCGTTTTGAGAACATTTCAAAGTTGCAACATTTGAATTACAAATAATTAACTTCTCTTTGTGAATAAGGACAACAAATCAGTAAAATCTTTGGTTGCTATTTTTTTAATTTTATAACATGCAATGCTATTTTTTCCTCAAGTATGGGTATCCTTGATTATCCCTTCCCAATTATTTACTTCTTGTATGTTACTTATTTATACATTTTTAGGGAAGATGAATCAGAAATTTACATTTATCTTTCTTCAGTTTTATATATAAAACCGATGCTGCTAATGTTTTCCCAAAGAGCTATTAATCGGTACAAAATTTTTAATTCTTTTAAACATTCTTTTATAAACTTCACTTGTATGTAACGGAATCTTAGAATTCAATTTTTGCTCGTTTTAAAAGGTCAGATTAATTCGAAATTTTGGTCACTTGTCAAGAACCGATGATAGTACAATTATTTAATAATTTTGTTCCACTGTCCTGATGAGCATCATCAGGATTAACGATTTCCCATTTTCAAATCTCATCCAGCATCTGATGACTAATTCAAGATCCTATTTCCAGATTTGACGATTAATTCCAGAATTGGCAACTAAAAGATTACGTTACAACTTAGTTTGATTAACTATAAAAGAGTTTCTTTTAGTTAAACTATAATTTTTACTAAACAGAAGACTTACTATCTTTACTAAAAACCCGAACATGAAAACTGATTACCCTGTTCTACTCATTTTTGCAGATCTAAAATAGTATGTAGCTACTGCTAATAAGACACCGATTGCCGCACTACTATTACATCTGCTGATAAATAACGTGAAATGTTATATATATTTTTTTTTCAAAACATTATATTCAAACGTGTGTTTTCTTTGTAATGTAGGCATTAGTAACAATTTTGCAATAAAAAAAATGAAGTATGTGCTGAAATTTATACATAATTTTAATCATAAACTTATGTTCATATAACAGCTTAAGAGACTATAAAAAACGGAAAAAACCGGGATGATATCTAATATGATATGCTCCGAATAAAGTAAATTCGGAGGAGAATATTTTAATAGGTGAGCTTAAGATTCAACATAAAAACCCGTTATAGATCTTTTTCATAGCGTTATTAGTTCCCCCCCCTCTCTCTCTCTCTGGTACTTTTCCGTTTCACAGGTACAAATCTCGCTAAGCAGACTATTGGTGACAACATGAAGTATACACATAAAATATTTATGCTATCAAAACAAAAATGTCTTAGAACATTTACATTGAAAATTTTTTAATATCTTTAAAAATCTTTTCAAATGGTTTGCAAATTATTTTGAAAATATGACGTCGGTTGTATCATTTTTGGTGACATTACGCCTGAATTATTGAAATGTAAGAAAATAAGCATCACTCATAATATCCCCCCTTTAATGGGCTACATATTGGCAACTAAGCCTATGAAGACTCTGTATGTCCCCGAATGGGTCAGCTAATTCATAGTAGCACCATCTAGTGGCGGTTCTCACTACTAATTTCAAACACTTGAATTAAATCTAATTCAACATCTTCAAACACTAAATTACTGAGAGTTTGAGAGCCAAATTGGTACTCAAGAGATGCCCCATAATCATATGATATGTGTGCCTACTATTTTCACATCCAGAAATTCTATCTCCAGTCGGGATCGAATCTGCCACCTTTGGCCTTTGACTCACTCGTATTATTATTCCCATGAACAAAATTGTGAGAAACCCAGAAAAGGATATTAGAAAAAAAAGTTGTTCAAAGATATTAAAATTTGCAAAAGTAGTAAAAATTTTGATACATTGAAATTTAAAAAAAAAAATATTTAGAATTTTAATTAATTGTTTGTATAGAAATTGTGTTTACCTTCTGAAATATATATCTCACGTGTGTTTAAATAATGCATGTAAACATTTTCTTGTATACATATAAATGAAAAGAAAATTGTTTATGGGGTAGGTACAGTGTTCCCTTAATTATTATTTTTATTTAAATAAAATCATAGATTTTGAAAAAAAAATTGGCAGTTATAGAGACTGCCGATAGAAGTGAAAACTTAGAACTTTTAGTATTAAAATTTGAAATTTCATAATGTTTGAATTAAAATTATCAACATCAATCTGGTTTTCACATCTATTGACACTCCGAGTAAAAATTAGATGCATGTTTGTATGGTTTTTTATTCAAATATACGGGCTGTACAAGATCATGACAAAATATAAATACAATTCAATTGAAATAACAATTAATATACAATCATATAATTTATGGATAGTATTTCTATTTACTTAAATTTCAATGTACCTGATTTTTAGCATTTTTTTAACTGTTGCATCATTGTCATCATTAATTTCAGCAATACTTAGATTTTTTGTACTTTCAATTATTTCATTTGGTTCTAAAAAAGATACAATAGATTTATGGTAACTAAAGTAAGAAAGGAAAATGTTTGATTCCGATTTATCTAAGTATAGCGAAAAAACCGCATTGATCGTTGTTTTATATTTTGTAAAATGTGTATCTGAGTTTTCGATCATTGGACATATTTAAATTGTTTCATTTAGAAATTCTATTAGTGGTAGATTTTTATCATCTGCAAAGTAAATATTGAAGTCCCTACTTAAAATCATCGGTACATTATCATATTTTTCGCCAATTTTTTTTTTTTTGAGTATTTCAGAACATTCTTTTGTATAAATCATCAAATTTTCGAATAAAAATTGTTGTATCTGTCTCATAGATTTTCCAGGCGAAATATAAACGGCAATCATTAATATCTATTGCCCATTATCGGAATCGCAACGAGCAATGCACAGTATATACACATTGAAGTTTTCACTAAATCCATTCAATTTCACTTATAAAATATACCCAGCACTATACGTCAGCTGTATAGCTACAGATTTTCTGCTATAAGCATGTCAGGTGACGCGAACGCACGAGATTTCACCCACCCAAAAGTGTCTAAGGCGAACAGCACACTGCGCGTGCGCCAGTCAGAACATTTCGGTGACGCAAACCCATAAAATTTTCCCCTACCAAAAAGTGCCCAACACCGCTAAAGAAGTTTTCACTTAAAAAGCAAGATCTAGTTTAATATTCCTGTAACAGAATAGCTCAAAGAAAAATTACAACTAATTAAATTAAGTAAAAAGAAAATGTATTACAAACACCCTAATTATGTCTTCAGTGTATAACTAATAAAAATAAATAAATGTATAAAACTTCCGCACGCGTAAAAGCAATCAAGGACTATTAGCGTCAAACATGAATAATGCAAGCTTTAAAAACGGACAAAAAGTCGTTAAGTACTCGTTGATCCGAAAAACATCAAAAGGTTATTCTGAAGATAACTTAATCAATGTGCGAGTAATAAATGTTCTCATTTACCTTATATTTAAAAAAGTGCCTTGAAATAATTCTAAAAAATGATAAAAGGAAATGAAGCTCGAAAATAAAAGTAAATATTATTTGAAAAGAGAGAAGGTATACCAGGAATATGGTATACAAAACACGGATCCACGCACATATATTAATATATATATATATGGGTGGGTATTTTATATACTTTTTAATTCTACTTTTAAATAAAGTACAACAATTATGATAACATATTACATATCAATTTGTATCAAAAATGTTTAAATTGGCTTATTTTAATCTAAATAATAATTAATTTAATTTCGTTGGCTTTTGGCAACTTATTATTATTTGAGAGCCTTATGAGAAATTTCAATTTCGATCTCTATAATTTGATGAACATAAAATATAACTTATGTAAAAGTACCATCGCAAAGTTTGGAACTAACGAAATTTGAGCTCTGCGCAATATGCTTATACTAGCATTTGAATTCCTGAATAATGAGCCTTTTGTAATATTTTACTTTATTAGTTCTTCCAACCTGGTTCATTAAATTCGTGTAGGTTTTAATTCATATTTATGAAATTTTATTTTACAACTATAAATGTAGCACATTTCAAATAGTAAACTATATTTTTTGTTATTTTAAATTTAATTCAAACAACGAGAATAATTCTTGTTTTTTTTAAAAAAATAAAGTTAAATTAATTATAATTAAATTTTAAAAAAAATTGTACCCAAATTCGAGAAGAAAATTTGAAAATAAGTTTCACATATAAAAATATATATATAATAAAAAAATCAATTCACAAAATTCTCCTACAAAAAAATGTCAATCGAAATGCTATATTATTATAATTTTAGAAAGTAATCTAAGAGTGAATGTCCCACTTCATAAAATCGTATTTTTTGCTATATTTTTTTTTTAAACATTTACTTGAAATTTTGAAGGTGTAGAACTGCAACAAATAAAACATGTCAAATAAAAGAATTAATTGAAAGGGATGCAGCAATTTAGTCAAAGGATGTAAGTACGAGTTTTGAATTATTTTCTATCTAATTTATAATTTTAAAGATTTAATACAATTTTTAAAAGTATTAAAATTAACTTTTAAATTTTTATTTTATGTTAAACACCTTTTGATAATGGTTGAAATCTAATATTATATATTAAAATTACATTTTATTACTTATATACATTTTAAGCACATTAAGTTAATACTTTTTTTCCTAAATTATCTTTCTTAAACCCTCTTTTTATAAAGGGGGACACAGAATAATTGGAATGTTTAAAATGCGTGGTGGCAGCACTGTGGGACAGTGACCTTGAGCAAATGAACACTTTGCCGTTTTAATAACTATGATCAGTGGAACTGTCAACAACGTACATTAACCATAAAATGTTTCAGAAAAACATCTATAGTTTGGAAACTGCGCAGAGGAAATTCTGACATTTTTACAAATTGAGATGCCCTGGTGCCATCCCATCAAAACACGCGTTAAAAAGTTGAATAAATAACTTTGCAGAAATTGATGTAAAGAAGAAACCAACAGGATAACCAAGAAGTGATCATACTCCGTAGAGATGTTGCAGCAGTCAGTGAGGAATTTCTATATGAATTTTAAGAATGTATTTGTACAGGTGGACGGAATCTAAAGGAGATAATTTTTTTTTAAAATTTAGTTTCAATTACTGCGAGTAAAATGGTTTTCTTCTATCATTCTTGGTTTTACTAGATTGTTATAAAGTTCTCGTTTTTTTTTTTTTTTTTTGTGTCACCCTGTATATAAAAAGTCTGAGTTGTACTATGTAAATGGTTGTTAGGTAATAGATGGCGCTGTTTCGAATTGTGTAAGTGTATCCGCGAGAGTGTGCTAGTGGAGTTATGCGTATGACGGGAGAGAGAGAGAGGAGCGTTTGAGAGAGTCTGAGTAATTTTGTTAGGTTGGGTGTGAGGTAGCTTAGGAATGTATAAGGTGTGAGTAGTTAGTTGTAAATAAAGTTTGTTATTTGTTGTTAGACAGTGGTAGTTAATTTTAGAAGGATAGTAGCGTCAGTACAATGATTCCAACATGTGTAATATTTTGGCACTTTCAAATAAGTTTTATTAAGGGGTCACTTCACGCAGCATTTTTCCTATCTCCGTAATGCTAAATATGAAAATGTTTAAGGAACATTTCTGAAAAATTAGCAAGTTGTACAGTCATGAATTTTTTGTATATTTATTGCATGGCTTTTTATTATTTTAATTAAGCATTTTTCAAAGCTTTGATTTTTTTAATTTTATTTTTAAAAAATTCATATGTGAAGTAACACGTCAAAAGTTTTAAAATTATTGTACATTGTAATCTGTAATTCTCTTTAAATTATTTTTTGATAAAATCTCTCATTACAATATTTATTTGTATAGTGTTAATACATGTGTAAAGTTTCAAAGCTAAAAAATAAGTAGTTTTTTTTCAAAAATGTTTCTTTTGTGTTGAAATTTACATTTTTGAGAAATAATGACTTAAAGTAAAAACTCTATATAAACTAATGCAAACTAGAACTATAGCTTGGATTGCTAGAATCATCTACAAGATCTCTTCTGTCTACAATTTAATTGTCTGTTTTTAATTCTAGCTTCTTTGTTTCTTTGTAAAACTGTCTATTCCGCTTTCCTAATACGCTCATGATTGCAACTCTCGACATGTGTAGAATTCAGGGGTTGAATGTTTAATACATCTATAAAACTTTTAATTTGGTTACGAAGGTTCTTATATAAAGATATACCTTCATATACTCCATTATATAAAGTTACTATTTGTATATATACAGTTTTTGGAATTATGACCAGATTCTATTCAAGCTTTCATTATAATTTTGAATTTTACCGTGCAATTCATAATTGAAATAGGTAAGTTGTATTTATGTTTTTAAGTGCCACCTTTAGTATGCACCTATTACATGAACACCACAAATAACCACCCGTGGGGCATTAACCATGTTGTGGAATCTAATATGTGGAGATTTTATGAAAAAATATAGCCCAAATAGCTTGTCTCATGCCAGAGGCAAGATATTGCTGCTCAACTTGCTTCCGATTTGTTTCAAATAGCCAAACCATAGTATCTTTGCAATTTGTCTATTTCTGCATCTGTCAATCTATTACGCTCCTAGAGATTTTTTGATATCAAGTTTTTATCTTTTAATACCTTCAAATACCTTAAGTCGTTCCATCCTTTTCTCAACGTGATGAACACATTCTAATTTTTCAATGTTGACATCGTTATAAGTTTGCATTCTAAAACTGATTTGTATGCTTTAGAATCCCCATCTCTCAAAAAATGGTGTATCGAGTTCAGCGAAAATACGAAGTACTTCAATATCTAAAAAAAAACACTCATTAAAAAAAAAAAAAAAAAAAATACTCTTAATGCTAAAATTTTTTTTTTTTTTTTTTTTTTTTTTTTTTTTTTTTTTTTTTTTTTTTTTTTTTTTTTTTTTTTTTTTTTTTTTTTTTTTTTTTTTTTTTTTTTTTTTTTTTTTTTTTTTTTTTTTTTTTTTTTTTTTTTTTTTTTTTTTTTTTTTTTTTTTTTTTTTTTTTTTTTTTTTTTTTTTTTCATTAAATATATCTAACTTTGCTTTTGATGCTCATTTATTTATGTTTAAATATTCTGCAACATTTAATTCCTCGAGAGTTTGGGTTTCTGTACCTTTTTCCCCGAACTTTGGTTTTCTAAACGGTCAATCAATGGGTATTTATAAAATGTTTTTCATTTTAAAAAACGATTCCAAAAGAAGAAATTCGTTACATTTAACAAGGTAAAAAGCACAACTTGAGTTTCCAGAAAGTAAGCAAACAGCTACAGCTATTCACTTCACTTCCTTACTGAATAAGTTGCTGATCAAAATAAATTATTGCAATCAATTTAAAATATTTGATGAGGTTGAAAAGTAGCACGTGTCTTTTGTTTTGATTTGAAATGAGCGTGGCAATCAGCTGTTTTGGGGTTTGACCGATGCAAACAACTTTTTTAAAAATACTTTTTAATTTAGCTGGAACAAAAAAATTTTGCATTTGAAAGAGAAAAAGTGGTATTTTATTTTCCAATCAAATATGAAAAATAAATTTTTGATCGCTTTTTGAGAAGTGACCTCTTATGCGACCATTTTTATTTACTTCCCAATAAAGGACGCTTTAAGAATTTTGAAGCAGGGACCACTCAATATTTGCTACACCAGTGCTTGTATCTCCCTCTTTTAAGGGGAATAGGTTTAGAGTGTGATGTTAATGAAAATCAGATAAAACACAAATTCTCCTTTAACTTTCACAGTTTATCACAAAGGATTCAATTCCATGCTCTTTGCTGAAGTTTTTACAAGGCAAAAGTTTACTCGAACTATTTTTCGAAACCATGACATGGATAACTACATTATCAAAATATTAACATAAATCAATTTGCTAATTTATTTAGAAGATATTCTTTAAACCGATCATTTAAAATTAAGAAATTTGGTTGAAAATTATCAATCTAATTTTAATCGTTACCATAAATTTTCAATGGATTGGACCTAAATTTATATTTAATTTTACACTATATTTTTTACTCGTATACATCTGTATTTATATTAATTTATTCAATCTATAAAATTTCTGTTTATTCCTTCTATTTTTTATTTATTTATTATATTTCTATGCAATTAATTTTTTGTGTGTTTTACATTTAATATCCCTAATCAATACCAAAAATGCAAATCTATTCGCTGTACTTGTAAAAATTACCCCTCCGGTATTCGAAAAAGTAGTCTACTTTGAAGATTTAAAAGGATTCTTTCGCTATCCTTGAACATGTGAAACCAATACTGTATCGTCTTACTTCCTTTTGTAATTATGTCACGCTTAAAGTTTAAAAAATAAAAGTAAATTAGACGCTAAAAGTGGACTTGAAACTTTGTCGCTTTATAAATAAAATCGATGGTGAATGCGAAAACAATTAACTTCCTTGTATTACAGGGTGAGGTTACCGAAGCGCATTAACGGACGTGTTTAAATTTCCTTTAGGGTGAACTGCATTTTTCTAACGTCGGTAGCCTTGTAAAATTTTGTATATAAGCTAATAGACTCGAACAATGATCATACAGTTCTACTCAGTCACTCGAGTCCATTTAGATTAAATATGATTGCTAAGGTATGTTCACTTATGACTGATTTCTTTGGTTATTGTAGTATTAAAACGGCAATTTATTTCCATACAATATTTGAATTATGACAAATTATTTCCAAAAAATTACAGTGGGAAACTCTCTTTAATTTACTTAAATAGTAGCTGTGACTCAGTAATACATTTAAAGAAGTAGTGAAGTAGGATATAATAAAGAGGGTTTTTACAAAATAAAGTTCGTATTTTAATGCAGAATAAAATAATAATTAAGTTGTATAAAATATTTTTAAACAAAATTTCAAATTCCTTAATTTTACTACAAGAATTATTTTAAAATAATAAACCTATTTAAGCTTGTATTTTAGTCTCCCGGTAGCTAAAATAAACAATTGCCAGACATTACTCAAGATGCATTATAAAATCAAATACAAATATTCTTTTCATATTCCTAAGTTGAAATCGATGCTAATTTTAAAGCAATTTTTCTAACGCTAAGCCTTAAAATTAGTTTTGAAAAAAAAATATTGGATTATACACTTTTTCGAAATTCTCCACTTGAAGTGGCCGCAGAAAATAAAAATAAAAAGTAGCATAAAATAACTTTTGTATCTTTTGTAAAGAACTGTTTTGTAAAGAACTGAAACTGAACTTATTAATATAGCGGCAATTATTTTTAAAAAATTTAAAACATATGAAATAAACAATCAAGGCGTTCCTTTTATGAAGATCATTTAAATTTCATTTACAACTAAACTGTTCTAGAATATTTGATTTTTGTGGAATCATATTCAATGAATATAAAATTGTTTTCGATATTTCTTTTAAAACTTTATATACCTAAAAACTCTTAAAATAAATCATTCAGCTCATTTAATTAATAATTGGTATTTAAAGAAAATATTTATAAAAATAATTACAATTTATTTTTAATATTATCTTCATTTAAAAAAATGATAGTGTCGATATAAATAAAACATAGATCTAAATGTTAAATAATATTACTTATAGGTCACCATCCTCTTCGCTGCCCTTGCAGCAGTTCACGCCGGAGCCCTCTTGGGTCACGGTACTTTGGTTAACACTGGAGTCAGCACCAGTGCTCGATCTCAAGATGTAAGTTAACGTTGTCTCTTAATTTTCTTCCAAATAATTAACATTGTAAAAACATTACTTATAAATTTTCATTGCTTACCTTAGGCTTTCGGAAACTATGCTTTCGGTTATGACATCAAGGACGGACTCGGAGCCGCCAACTCCCGATCCGAAGTAGGAGATGCCCACGGAAACAAGAAGGGATCCTACACCATTGCTGACATCGACGGAAGGGCCCGACGAGTTGACTACGTTGCTGACGGACACGGATTCCGAGCCACCGTCAAGACCAACGAACCTGGAACCGCTGCCAGCGCCCCTGCTGCCGCCCTCATCGCCAGTCCCTATGCCGGACCTGTAGCCCCAGTGGTCAACCACGTTGCCCCAGCAGCCGCTGTCGTTGGACATGCCGCTTCTTACGCTGCTCCTTTGGCTATCGCCGCCCCAGTTGCCCCCCTTGCTGTTGCAGCTCCTCTTGCTGCCCAGTAGCTGTTGCCTCTCCCGTTGCTTATGGAGGTGTTGTCGCCCACAGAGCCGCCCCTGTTGCTTATGGTGGTGTGATTGGACATGGAGCCGCTCTTGGTCTTTCTGTTCCAGCTGCTCTTCCATACGGAGCTTCTCTTGGACTTGGACATGGTGCTTACCTAGGAAACGGATATGGCTTGGGAGTTGGCAAAGCACTCATCCATTAAGAACTTTTACATATTATAACATTATTTATTTCACTTCATAGATGAGATATAAATAAATATCTGATTTTATTCATTTCTGTTCTTTTTTGTATTTGTTTGTCTACTATATACTTAATAATTATTTTTATAGTAAGCTTTAATTATTACAGTCTATTTTATATTGTTTGGAACAACAATTTTTAATAACTTTAAATTATGATCAAATTTTATTAACTTGCATAAATTATTTGAGGAATGTCTTTCTACAGGCCTATGAACTTTTTTTTACATTAATTCCTATTAATCAGTATGTTTTTCGTGCACATAGTAAAAAAATCGGTTTTAATGAGTAATAATTTATTTAGAAGAGATTATATGAAATTTCAATATAAAATACTTAATATTAAACACATATAATTTAAAATTTATTTTTAAAGATCTGTTAATTTGTGTTTGAAAATTCTGTAAATTTATATGTTTCTAAATATTATAAATTTAGAAAAAAAAATTATTAAAATTAACTTCTAATGAGCTTCGTATCATTAAAAAAAGAATAGTTTTTTTTGTTAGCATCTTATTTTAATAAATGTTAAAAGTTACTCATTCATTTTAGCGAATCAGGAATTTTATATCATTATTTTCATATTAGCATAAAATTCGAATGTATAAAAGTGCAAATTATTATGTACATTCATTCCTACACGTTAAAAATATATTCAAACAATTCGCAAATAACAATTTTTACTATTTTTATATAGCTGTTCTTCCTTTTAAATACAGTAAAAGTATTGTAAATTTAAAATATCATGCTAATAATGTTGGCAGTAGTAGCAATGATTTGCTTTGTTCCTTAGGTATTTATTAGCTCAAACTAGGATAGTAAGTACAGTTACAGCGAAAAATAGCTGCAAAAAACTGTATTTGCTTATTTTGTTTTACTTATGAAATTTCCTAATTTTTTTATATGTCTTGTGTGATCTACGCATTTGTGCAAATTAAAAATTTTAATTATCAAGAATTTTTCAGAGTATGGAGGAAAAAAATTAATTTCCTCAAATTAGGAATATTACAGACTATTTACAATTAGATATTTAAAAGTATGAAATACATCACCCAAAAATGTTATGTGTATCATTCATATTTTGAAAAATTAAAAGAATATAATCTTTATATAAATTAAAAATTATAAATGCACTAAATTAATAAATCAAACTGATCAAAAACAAAGAAGATCAAAAAAGTTAAATAAGAGTATTTTTCAACAAGATTTTCGAAGTTTATGGACAAAATACACACACAAAAATTAATTAATTAAAATAATTACAAATAATAGGTTTCGATAGTACTACTTGTTGAACTATACTTCTAAAAATTTATATTTTGTAAGTGAAATAACTTCATAATGCATTAAAAATTATTTTTAATACAAAAATCATATACGTATATATAATTCCCTAAATTATATAAATATAATAAATCTTATTAAATAAAATTTATTTGTGTTAAAATATCATTCTTATAAAATAAATTTTACAAAATTATTTTTTAATTATCAGGACAATGGTAAATGTAAACATTGTAAAGCAAGATTATTTTGAAGAATGAATATAAGATTAATGTGACATCAGTGTGTTGTCTATACACAGTGGCCCAAAAGTGTTCGTACTCTTGCAAATTTCTATAAATTTTAAATATTGACATATCGGAATTGTAATATTTTTATGATACCTGCATTTTTTGTTCTTATTGAAATAACAAAATGAATTTTTAGAACATAGTATAACTATTATTTTGAAAAATTAATAATGAAAAACTACTAAAAAAATACGCCACAAAAGTCTTTTCGTGTGCTTAAAAAAAATCTCGACAGAGCTAAAAGCATTGTGTTTTTTTTTTCTAAATTTAGTACTTAGTAGGATACAAAAATTACAAAAAAACTGATGAAATCTATACCAAGACCTTTAAAGTTGTTGTGGACGCTCAAAGATATCCTATTAAGAACAATTATTGAAAGAGAAATACGATATTTAAAGCTATGTTGTTGTTTTTTTGTAAGTGTGCGAGGATTGTTGTGGTGTAATTTTTCAGTAGTTTTATTTTCATTATTAATATTTCAAAATAGTCGTTTTACTATGTTTTAAAAAAATTTATTGTGTTTTTTTTTCAATAAGAATAAGTTGCAGACATTATAAAAATATTCCGAAACATATTAATTATTATATGTCAAATCATTAAATTTTATAGAAAGTTTCAAGTGTACGAGCGCTTTTGAGAGCCAATACACATGCTACTTATAATTAGTACATTAATATAAACAGCAACACATTTAAAATTATTTAAATATAACAGTACTTGATTAAGTACTTATATAGCTACAAATCCAAGCACTTGCTTATGTTATATTTCCGAGATTGCAAGTCATCACGAAATAATCAGTTGGGTAATATTGTCAACTATATTTCAATAATACACGCAAACACAGTAGGAAATTTTCTAAAAAAAAATCTTATGTTTTGAATTATTACAAAAAAATATCAAATTTAGCAGTTAAATCTATCACGGCAGACGATTATATGTCTGTAAATAAAAATTAACTTGATAAATGAAACCATATTAAATTAAAGCAGACGATAAAATATTAAATTACGTTAAATTTAAGCAAAACAGTTTGAAGAAAGTTTCAGCCAAAAACGAAGCAAATGCAAAACATAATAGTATCATTTTATATACAATTGTATAAAAATAGATATAATTTGTAAATTTTCTTTTCTAATTATTCGTTTTCTTAAAACAGTAAGATATCCACTCTTCATTTTTGTTTTAGTAAAATCATACGTAATTTCTTCAAAAAATTCTTTTTTTATATTGGAGGATATTTTATCATAAATACATAATGAATCAATTTAAGATGTTTATGATGAAATTTTAAATTACAATTTAATATATTATCTAATGTGTTCTTACCCCCTATTCTTCATAATTTTTTTTCCTGATTTCGCATAATATAATTTCAAGTAAAACTTTGATCAATGTTCACTGTTTCGATAGATTAGAACAAAATAAAGTTATAGATACACTTAAATAAGATAAATCACATTAAATAAGATGAAATTTTAAAAATTATTTTATGTGTTTACAATTTTTTTAAACTAAAATCACCAATTCTTTTTAGGAACATCTGAAAGTTGTGATTAATCAGTTCAGATGTCTTCAGTCTATAGTTTAGATTTCGAAGATCATTCCAACTCTATTGATATTGATGATATGATAAGAATACTTTTAAATTTACATAATAATAATTTATTTAAAAATAATATCTCTGATAGATTTAGTTCTCTCATTAGGTTTGCACTAAAATAGAAATATATATATTATAAAGATAATATTATCAACAAATTAAAGGTTCTCCACAAGATGATCCAGCTAGCAACTGTCTAACCAATTTATATTTACACTATTTTGAAAACAGCTCCGCATGGATAATTCCGAATGTTACATATTTCGTGAAAAAGATAATATTATCATTTTATGCCAGCAAGATAATTTTAAATTTTATCCTCAGTATCTTAATTTAATACAGACAAATAGTAACAACTAAGGAGCACATTTTCTTGATATAGAAATTAAATAAAAAGATAATGTTATAATTACTAATATTTATGACAAAAGGATAAATTTAAATTCAATGTTATTAAAATGCCTCTTTGGCAAAGTAATGTACATGTTTCAATATTCGGAAATATTATTATAAATTACATACAACTTAATAAATTTCTTGTTTCGAAAACTTCAGAAAAAATAAAAAATTATAAACATTACATTAAGTATTCCTTAATTCAAAAATACCCAATTAATTTTATTAATAGTTATCTGTATAATGAAATTTTAAATAGTAATAATTAAATTCCTTCGAATATTAATAGTTTATTATTATTATAAATCTATCATTTTTCCTAGTTAGTTATATTTATAGTTAAAATTACCTTTTCCCTTAGTTTTATTTTAACCACACACACACATAGTAATTCTTTTATACTTAAGTACACTTATAATCATTAAGTCCCTCAAATAACAGGAGTATTTTTATGTAATATTTATTTTAGTTCTATTAATTTCCTACTTTTGCTAAATGTTATTATTCTCCCTACTCTTTGATTTGAATTTGTATTTGGGTCCAGAATCTGGCAATAACTTGTTTATTGTACTCAGATTTAGCGCGGGCTATGTATTTTTGAACGCAATTCTACGTAAGTTACCTTTTTCTTGTAACGGATTTAGAAATTCTATCCCTTATTTTAAATAGGATTTCGCTCAGTATGATTAACAGAAAAGGGAAAAGTTGGCTGGCCAGAAAACAAGTTATACCCCACTTTTATATAAATTATTTTATATATAAGAGCTGTTCTAAATCTGACCATTGATTCCATTTGAATATTAAAGCAACGACAGTAAATAAATCAAACCAAAGCTACATTTAATTAGCTTTAATAATTTATTAAATTGAATTTTTTTAAAGAAATGTAGTTTTTAGATATTTGGTTAAAAAGTTTGAAAAAAAATCAAATTTTTTTTATCTTAAACATATATTTTGAATTGTTTGTGTTACATGTACAATTGTTTATTTTCTACATAAATTCACTTTTGTATACATTTAGTACTTAAATTTCCTAATCAATGCCAAAAAATTAAATACATCAATAATTGAAAAAACTAATAAAAAATATCCGAAATGTTCGGATATTTGTAAAAGAAGTTTGCTTTGAAGATTGAAAGAGTTCTTTCGTTATCCTTGGAGCTATAGGTGAAACCAATGCTGTATCGTCAGACTTTCTTTCTGTGTCATTACGTCACCGTAAACACTTAAAAAACAACAACAAACTACCCAAGTAAAAAGTGAACTTGAATCTTGGTCGACATATAATTGGTATCGAAGGTTAATGCAAATAAAATTAATTGCTTTCTATTACAGGATTAGATTTCCGAAACACATTATCGAACGTGTTTAAATTTCCTTTGTGGTAAACTGGATTTTCTAACGCAGACAGCCTTGTAAAATATAGTATGTAGCTAAACGCCATTACGGTGATTAAACAATTTAACTCCGTCACTCGAGTTCACTTAAAATCAAGCATGTTTTCTAAGTTATGTACTTTTAATGCTGAAATATTTCTTGCATTATAATATTCAAACTACAATTAACCGCGATATTAATTTGTATTGTGTTAAATTACATTAAAAATATTGCTAAAAACTCTTTTTAATTATACACATATTGTGACTTAATAATATATTTTAAAATAGTATTTCTTAAAGTAGAATGTTTTGAAATTATTTTACATAAAAAAATCTATAATTATGGATTGTTAGAATAAATTAAAAATTATAAAAGATTAAATTTTTTAGCAAAATTACAAAGTCCTTAATTATATTATAAGAATTATTGTAAAAGAAAAAATTTATTTAACTTTGTTATTTAGGCTCCCTGTAATTAAAATACGTTGAAATCTATGAGCATTTAAGTTGAATCCTAAAGAGTTTTTTTGAAACACAATACTTAAAAAAGAGTTTTCATTTATCAGATTACATAGTAGTATGAAATTATTCATATAAATAAAAACAGAAAATATGAATAAATAAGAAAAATGAAAAACAAATTGTGCTTTTATAACTGTTATCCGTATATTATTATAGTATTTCAACTGAATGTTTTTTAACTATGCTAAATTACTTCAAAAAATAACACGAACAACTTTTCGCATTGACACAGGTTGCTCGTATCAATATTATAACTATAATTTAATTATATATCCTAAAAAAAGGAAATCTTGTAAAGGTTTTTAAAAAGCCCTAGAATTATGTATTAGGGTTTGCAATCCCGTGTCATATTTTCAATCCCGGGATTTCGGGATTACATTATCCAAATCCTGGGATCCCGGGATTGTCCCGGGATTAGGATTGGACTATTTATTAAAAATACTTACGTATTACTATAGTTAAAATTGCATAATAAAACTGAAAATATAATTAAAAATTGATTTAATATTATTTTAATGAAACCAATCAAATTAATTCATCATAAAAAAACAAATAAAAAAGTACATAATGAAATTTAAAAAAAAAACATTTCTTCATTTCTTGTGTTTATGTAAATAAGCTTATAAAAACACAGCTCCTCCAGCGTTTCATCGTTAGAACGGCTTCTTATTTTTGTAACAAATTGTCCTACTGAAGAAAATGCACGTTCCGATTCTTTACTAGTAGGTATTATCGTCATTAAATAGGAGTATGTTCTTTTCAGGTAGTCACCACGCCTCCCTCCATTTTCAAAATAGACATTTCGTTTTGAATTTTTGATAACAGTGTCTCAAATCTAATTGACTGCATTGGTGCATATACCTCTTTGGCAACTGTATTTAGTTCTCCTCCTACACTTAAAGGTTTTTGTATATAAATTGATCCAGTTAATAAATCAGAATGTGATCAATTTCAAGTGTTACCTCATTTGAAATTGAAGATCCAGTTGCATGAGCTGTTAGTAATCCAATGGGATTTGAAGTGTCTTAAGTCATCCAAGCAGGTCCACTATTAATTAACGGGATTTAATTGAAGAAGGAACTGTGACAAAATCTATTCTTGTGATGTTGCTTATATTATTGCGTAAGAGCAATGCAGTGAGCCACTTAGATCTGTGCGACGTTCTCCCATACTGTGCATGTTTTTTTTTTCATATATAGCACTTATAATTGCGCAAAAAAATTCTACGTACATGTTTCATAAACAGAATATAATTTTTTAAAGAATTAAATTCTTAGAAATTTTTTATGAGAAAAAAATTTTTAAATATTATTCAGACAAATATTAAATCCCAAATATTAAATTATTTTAATTTCGGTAACATCCTCTCTGCTGACCTTTGAGGCGTAAAACCGTACTGTGGTCGTCACTTAATAGACTAGACTTTCTTAAATAGTGGTTAAGTCTAGTAATGCAGAGTTTTTCCAAGCACTTTCCCAAACAAGGGAGTAAGCTTATGCAACGAATAACGTCCTTGACAATTCAGTACTTTTAGGAAGAAGCACAATTTTTGCTCCATTCCAAATCTTTGGGAATATACCCAATTTCAGACATTTGTTAAAGAGAGGTAAGAGGACAGAAGGAGAACTTCTGTGAAACTTCTTGATCAGTTCATTATTAATTCTGTCGGAACCAGGAGATTTATTTAAACTTAATTATCTATAACACAGTCAATTTCTGTTCTTGAAAAAGGGATATCATCATCACTTTCATAAGCCAAACCAGCTTCTGAACGCAAAACTCTATGTTGAGAATTATCTTGACTATTTGGATCACGAGGGAAAGATTTCATCAAGATGACATCTATAGTATCTTCAAAAGAAGAAATGAAATGTCCAGATTAGACTTCGATCCCTGAGATTTCAAGCTTTTTGGTAAAATTGGTTTTCACTCCAGGAGTATAAATTTTCTTCCAAACATTCTGTACAGTAATATCAGCGAGAAAAGATTTCCAAGAGTTCGCCTTGCTTTCATCAAGTTTGAATTTATATTTACCCTAATGCGAAAATTTTCTCTAGAAACCTCCCTCAGAACGTAATAAACAAGAGGTACAAGCATGAAATTTTTTTGTATGTAATAAGTATGAAGGAATTTTTTTAAGAGATATGAAACATTCTTCATAGCATACAGAGTGTACTTATAAAAAGCAAACATTTAGGGGTTTTTGTGCTTCAAAATTATAAGATAAAATATTGTGTGCAAACTTTAAAATTGAAAATAAAAATAAAATTCTTCCATTTTAGCATTCTGTTAATTATTATGCTGATTTCTATTTAGCAAAAAAAGTGTGCTTCTTTTCGAATATTTTGCGCAAAAACATGATGGCTTAAGGGGTTAAGAAGAGCTAGGTGTCCGCGATCCAGTTATAGATGATACAACACAAAGGAAAAGACAACACTTTACATTTATTTTATAGTATGTTTGTCCTTATAAGGACATTTTATTTCCTATATATAAATCTGGAAATATTTTCAATGAATATTCGGAAGATCTCATTTGGCTTGATTACATTTAATAATTGCTTTAGTGCCCATATGATTTGGTTTATTTCTCTAACTAAATAAGCAGCTGATTTTTATCATTTTTATGATTTTTTCTTAAAACATTTTCTAAATTATCAAAATGCGTGTACATGGCTATAATTACAACAGAGTTTTTATAGTTAAATCAGATACTGTAACAAATTTAGACTACTTTTAAATTTAGATTCATTCAATAATTTACTTTGTTTGCAAATTTATAGTATTGCTTAAATATTAAAATAAACTTAAGTAAGTAATTGCTAAATATATTTTTTTATACTTCTTCAAGCAATTCGTTTCCCCCTGTTATTTTATATCCCTTATCTTTAAGACATAGAGACGTAGTATTCACACTTTTCCTGGTTGGGATGTATTCTTGGTTTTCCGTTCTCTGTTATAAAGTAATAAACTCTTAAGTATTTTCAAATACAATCCTGAATAATTAGTTATTGCATCAAGTATAATTCAAAACTTTTGATAATATGCTATTAAAGTAAGATAATTTTGATTAGATTTTTGTATTACATAGTAACGACCTTATAAAATAAATACTATCTTCCTAAAAAGATTTAATTTTTGTTGGTTTATTTTATTTTTTTGAATTTTAAACTTTATTTATTTATTTTATCATTAAAAATTTCGAATAGAATGCGCGTGTTTCCTATATAATAAATTTAGTTAATTGTTCTTTGTAAGATAGCGATTAAAGTTTAGGTAATGCAATTTGTAATCATATCAAAGCTACTTTAAGAATTGTCTGTCTGTCTTAGAGTAAATCCAAAATAAAGTTTATCCGAAGAATCAAATCTTCATCTACTATTTGTTTCAATGTGTTATGTGATTTTCTAATATAAAAAACTGATCCAGATAAAACGTTTTAAGACAAATTAAATGAAACGATGTAATATAAGACATGGAAGTTTAAAGGCTCAATAATAACGATATTCCAACAGTGGCTTAAAGTAAACCCTCGCATCGTGGGGGGAGGCAGGATTCTAGAAGGCCCAAAACAGTAATGCCATGGTTTTGCAATCCTTTGTAAGATCCGGCTTGGAGCCCGAAAGCTGAAATTGCAGGTGGGGCCCTAATATTCTCCGTTACACCACTGTATTCATATATGACAAAATTATATATTAAACTTGTTTAAGACAAATGAAGTGAAATTATACACATAAATAATAAACATTAGAGACATTTTACCAAATTAAAGTATTAAGGAGAACTACTTTCTCAGTGCATAGCATGTAATTCCTAGGCGTGAAAACAATTCAAAATTAAAATTACTTTTAAAAAAAGAAATAATAATTTTATCAAGAGAGAAAGATTACAGGGGAATTTTATAATTATTTAGAAGTATTTTATTGCATAGTTATTATATACCATTTGGAAAGTAAATATACACTTTTTTTAAGAATCATTCAGTAAAAATTATAGACATATGAATATTCTTTTTATGTTGAATAAGGTTGATTGATCTATTTTGTACGTTGTATTCATACTTGGAAGTATAATCAACTTTATCAAATGTAGAATAATTTTAATAAGCTGTAACAACGCTGTATAACAAAATTCCTTTTATTTGCCCTTTTAATTTCAAGAAAATATAAAAGTAAAGAAAGAAAAATGTGCTAAAAATTTATTTTAGAACGGCAGAAATTTAAAACAAAGCAAAAAAAAAACTGGAAGAAAAGAACACGATATTGATTCTTTCATATATTTTAATCTTCCTTTTTGAAACTTTCCCCATAAATGTTTAACTTGCAGTCTAATTGAGAAACAATTGACTATTTTTTCTTATACTTATTTATATGCATTTTCTACGGAAAAATTCGTTGCTAATCATAGCATAATAACCCAAATTCTAACTTAGAAAATACGTATAAGGATATAAGTTGAGTGGTCAGAGAAAACTAATATTTATTTACATTAAAAGATGGCTACAATTTTATTTAAGTTTCGCAATGCAATACATCAAAGTAACAACATAAATATTCAATGAAAGTAACACGAAACCCACAAGCGACCTATTTTTTAAAAAGCTATTTGGTATTTTTTTAATAAAATGGGAAAATGACCAGTACTCTTCGGAATTTAATCTTGATTTAATTACGTCAAACCGGCTCTTAATGTAAGAAATCATACTACAAATCACCTAAAATTGTAACCTTCGATATTTACCGTTATCAATATCAATGAACGCCGCCGAAGTTTAATTACCTTGTAATGAAGGTGAGGTTGTCTATACATTTCCAGACGTGTCTAACACTCGAAGCGAGCGAACGACTTTTCTGTCATGCCGATTACCTTGAAAAATTCGATATATAAAGAATGAAGAGTTTGCTAAGAGATTACAATTGTGCTCAGAATTTGAGTTTAACAAAATATTTACTTCCAAAATGATTGCTAAGGTAAGCCTATTAGTATTCTGTATTCTTTTTATTGTGTTCCGTTTTTAATGCTTTTTGCACTATTTTCTTTTCAAATATGTCCATTCTATTTAAAGAATAAGTTCGATTAAATATTAATTGCATTAAGATACTTTGAAACATTTATTTCTTAATTAAGATGATAGCATAAATTTCAGAACAAATAATTAGGAATTCTAAATATATATTTATATTAATTTTTATATGCATCATCGTGAATTTTTTTTAATCTTTTGTTCTAAATTATCATATTATAGGAGCTTTTCTCCTTAAATAAGCCTACCTTCGTGTTTACTTATTTTATGAACATAGCTTACATTATCTTCATAAACTAGATAGTAATATTAACTAGGTACCTCAAGTATGTATTATTGGCAATATAAAAATTTGAAAAATGATTTGATCAGTTTTCATCATTAAAAACGATTTTCATTGAAATGTGAAAAATGTTAAATCATTTAAATAAATTCACATTTCTTTCATTTTTTCTAACCATATTCCTAGAATTTGAGGAAAACTAAAAAGATCGACATTTCTTAAGAATTTATCAACGATAACTGTCAATTCAAATATTTATAAGAATAAAACTTTTAACTTCTTATATATCCTAAGGCTACTCGTAAAAAGATTTAAGACTTTTATTCACATTAATTTTAAAGGTAAAAACTTTTCATGATGTCGATAAAAACAAACAAAATCAAGCAAATATGTACTTGGCAAATTTTTCAGTTACTTAGTTTGAGTTTTTACATTAAATTAAGGAATTTAACTTCAGAAAAACTTTCCGAAACTAACATTTCGAATTAATAGTTTATTAGAAAAATCCTTTAAGTATTTCAATAAAATTTACTATGTCAGTTACTATAATAGAATTCTTCTGCACGAAATTTTATAGTAGTTTTCAAAATTAGTAAATATCAAAACAGAAATGATTCTTTGCTTGGCTTAAAAATAGTGCATTTCAGTAAAAAAAAAGGGATTTTGACATAAATCAAAAAATTTGTTTCTGAGGCGATAAATATATGTTATATTTGAAATATTCTGAAAATAACATATGAGAATAAAATTTTGGTATAATTTCATAACATAAATATTATTTTAATTTCCTTCCAAATAATTCAGTGAAGATTACTGTACTAAAAGAGTGAAATGCATTCATTAATTCAATACTTCCCCATCGACATAATTACAAGTATTCTGTACCCGATAAAAAGTAAAACAAAACCATTTTCAAAAATCTTGCGTATTTCTATCAGAGTATTATTGTATAATATTCGACATGTTCAATTATCCATTGTTTATGAAATACATTGATCAAACTTCGCGTTCTGTGTATCACATTTTTATGTATTAAATTTAATTTAAATTTGATCTCAGTATCTTACCTTCAAAAAATATCCATAGCAAAAGAATATTCATGTTTAACTCTATCATAAAAATAAGTTAAAAAATCATATCTCTTAATATATAAATAGCTAATACATAAAAATAAAGTGAAAATACAATAAGAAACTTATTTGATCTTCTTTTGATAGTGAAATTTCTATTACATTTATCTTATGTACAGAAGGTGGTTCACACTTCATGGGCAGGATTGATAGTAAACTTTTATTAATAAATATCCTAATTTTTGTGGCAATTTGCTTCAGTCTGATACCCATGGATTTTGACAATAGCTCAGGGTCAAAATTTCCGTGAAAGTAAATTTTTTCTTAGTACTGTCATGCCATTTTACTCCATTCCTCTTGAAACGTTTTACAAAGTCCTGACAGTGTTCTTGGATGCTGTTTTCCTAAGGCTTGTTTTCATAAACCGGAAGCACAAATGTCCATTGGAGAAGCAGGTGATTTTATAGATATTTCATCAAATGTATACCTTACACTTTATTCGTGTTTCTCATTCTTTCTTTGCTAAATGAGCGGAAATTAACTTAGACATGTGATTAAAAGCTGTATGAAGGTCAAAGTTATCAATGTCCTTTCCATATAAGACAGGAATTTCTTCGTCAAAAATTGGTACTAAAATATTCTGCACATAGTAATTTTGGCTTTACTTGACACTTTTTTTTATTTATTTATTTTGATTTTACCGTTGTAACAAAATCCTTCAACTTTATCATGAATCCCTTTGGAAATTTTTCTGTAGTCAAAGGAGGCCTTTTTCGTACAATCATTCCTGTAAATTGAGCAATTCAAAATTGATCTTCTTTTATTACAGTCACTTAATATACCCATGCCTCATCGAGGTCATCAAGAATTTCCGTTTTTCAGCAGCTAGGTGTTTTTATATAATTTTCTACATTTTGTTTTCCTTCCAGCAATATGTCTCAGCGAAATAAGATAAACTTCAGGTTTAAATATCTTTTTTTTATATTTAAATTCAAATGAATGATTTTACTTACAGTGCCGGAAGGCATTCCTAGTTTGTAAGCAATGTATCTTTGAGTCGACGGATTTTTTTTTATAATCGAAGACATTACTTTCTCGTAGTTGCCTGCGTTTGAACAGTGCTAGGATGAGGTTTTATGATCATGTTTTCATTTTTCGTTCAGCTAGATGGTTTTTTCTTGTAAAATTTAATATACTATAAATCCCTTTTTTGAAATGCAATAATGAGATTTTTACACAGCTTTATAGTTTGTTGATACGAATATTTCTCCTTGGGGTTATCCTACAGCACAATTTTGTATATTCGAGCCGTCTGCCGATTTTAGGAGCCATTATTTTAAATTAAATCTTTTATTTTACATTCCAATCAAAAGAAAACATTAGCAGACGATTATCCTGAAATTGTACAAATTGTATTTCAAAATGCAAACGAGAAAACAAATTGCAAAATCATTTCAATAAAGTGCCAATGACCTTTCGTATATAATTCTATGATAATATTCAACCTTAGGATTATTCAAATTTAATACTATCTTCCTTATCTTCAGGTTACCATTCTTTTCGCTGCTCTGGCTGCAGCTCACGCCGGTGCCCTCTTGGGACACGGTGCTTTGGTCAACACCGGAGTGAGTACCAGTGCCCGATCTCAAGATGTAAGTTAAGATTTATTTTTATATTTATGTGCTCAATGTTTATTTTAAAATATAAAACTAACTTTATATTTACTAATTTTACTTAGCCTTTTAGTTAAAACTTTATGACTACTGTACTTATAAATTTTTATTGTTTATTTTAGGCTTTCGGAAACTATGCTTTTGGCTATGACATCAAGGACGGACTCGGTGCGGCTAACTCCCGATCGGAAGTAGGAGATGCCCACGGAAACAAGAAGGGATCCTACACCATTGCTGACATCGACGGAAGGGCCCGACGAGTCGACTACGTTGCTGACGGACACGGATTCCGAGCCACCGTCAAGACCAACGAACCCGGAACCGCCGCCAGCGCCCCTGCTGCCGCCCTCATCGCCAGCCCTTACGCAGGTCCCGTCGCTCCAGTGGTCAACCATGTTGCTCCAGCAGCCACTGTCGTCGGACACGCTGCTTCCTACGCTGCTCCTTTGGCTATCGCCGCCCCAGTTGCTCCCGTTGCTGTTTCAGCTCCTCTTGTTTCCCCAGTAGCTGTTGCCTCTCCCGTATCTTATGGAGGTGTTGTCGCCCACAGAGCCGCCCCTGTTGCTTATGGTGGTGTGATTGGACATGGATCCGTTCTTGGTCTTTCTGTTCCAGCTGCGCTTCCATATGGAGCTTCTCTTGGGCTTGGACATGGTGCTTATCTCGGAAATGGATATGGCTTAGGAGTTGCCAAATCTCTCCTTCACTAAAAAATGTCTCAGAACATTTGTTATTGTGATTTAATTTATTTTTTTATTCTGGATGTAAATTGTAAATAAATATTTTAAGAATGTATTTTACTGTCTTGTTTCACTTTTTATCCCAAAATCTTTGAGCTTTGCCATTAACCTCAAAAGGTTATTCTTAGATGCATGTTTTAAATTTTGTTTTCTAGGTATTTTATTTTTAAGAAATAGCAATAAGTTTCAAAATTGCTAAGTGTGCTTTTTTTTAAATTTCTTCTTGCATTCAAGGTATTTGCTTGATGAATTAAAATATGTGTAGCAATGTTTTTCATGTATAGTGATGAGATGTAAAATTAGAATACTGTAT
Source organism: Trichonephila clavata (assembly GCA_019973975.1). Classification (NCBI taxonomy): domain Eukaryota; kingdom Metazoa; phylum Arthropoda; class Arachnida; order Araneae; family Nephilidae; genus Trichonephila; species Trichonephila clavata. The sequence continues at coordinate 39,976 of BMAO01027230.1, read as the reverse complement.
TTAAGAATAATTATTTCATAATTATTTCAAGACTTATGTACTTAAGCTATGTCTATAATGACAGTACTGAAAGTCCTCCTTGAAAGATATACCTTTAAAATCATAGTCTTACTTCAGTAAAAGTTTATCTATCAAAGTAATATAATCTACCTCTTATTTTATCTCTTCGGTTTTGAAATAAATGTAAAAAGACGTTTATGTGTTTTAAGTTCAAAAACTTAATATCTCATATGTTATTATCATTGAAAAATACTGTCTTGAAAAGTGATTTTTTTTCAATTATATTAACAATTTTAAAAGTTATCTGTTTTGAATTTTCATTTAGTTTCCTGTATAATGTTTCTAAATAGGGAAAATCTAAATAACAATTTTAATTACAATTATAACACAAAATAAAAGTCCGCTACTTAATATCACTTTGAAAAGATAAAAAAAATTATTAACAATATTTTAAAAGTTCTTAGATATTACTAAAGTTTCTAATCTCCTCTTATCCTTTTTGCAAGGAATTTTTTTTATTGGACATTTAGATGCGTACTTACTATTAAACATCAATATTAAATTCAAATATAGTACAAATACGTAATTTCTTCTGAAATCAACTGATACTTTGCTTTGTTTTTCATTATGAAAATACACTCTCATCTAAATTTAAATTTATACAATTTTTAAGTTCAAAAACTGAAAGCAAAAAAAAATTAATGATATTGTAGTCAATTAAGAATGAGTAATATGGTCAAATGTCCACCATAATAATAAACATTTGTACATTTAAAAACTAAACTGGACATTGAATTTCCTCATTTTTTATCAAAACGAATCAAGTAAGAGATCTTCAGCAAACAAAACAGTTTTCGTAATAGAATACTTAAATTAGTTTATTGATTTTTAAATTTAATTACAAATTTGAACATGATATTTTCTTTAAAAAATGTAATCCTTAGAACAATTCATTCTTAAAAACATTAATTATTGATTTGAAACTTTCTGCAGAAATTAGCTTTATAACATAAAGAGATCTGCAAGTTGGGTGGCGTGGTTGATTTGTCGCTGGCTTTCAGCACCTAAGCTTGTGGGTTCGACCCCAAGTCAGTGGATTTTAATGTTGTAGAAAGTCGACAGCGGCCATGTCGTATGATGATATGGTATGTAAAAGATCCCTAAAAAGTCTGTTTGTTTGGGTTGCTCTCAGCAAAATTAAATCCTAGTACAGGTTCACTTCGTCAGAGCTCAGGTCAAAATTACCTGCGACAAATGGTATCCGCCTATACGGTGCCGCACTAAAAAGAGATACCAGCTTCTGAGAATGCATTAGGTCTGCAATAATAAAAAACCAATCAGCAGCCCAATAGAAATAAAAAAGATTAAGAGATCTGATTTATTAATAATTTCATAATTGTTTCTCATTTATGAATTGTTTAAAGCATTTCATTTCTTAGGGTGTTGAGGAAGATTAGAGATTTTAGGGCCAGCTCAGGTATCGTTTTTGTCAGTTGACCAAGGTTCAAAATTACAAGAACCATCGGTTCAAAAACAAGTTTCAAGAATATTTAAGGAAAATATAGGGTTAAGTATTTCGTAAAGCATTGTTTAAAAATTGTCAAATAGTTTTTAAAAAATTCCGATATTTTATAAAATGTACGCGTTTTAATAAAATTTTACAGCTTTTCTTAAAGAAGTGAGGATTATTATAACAAGAATAATGTTCTTTATCTCGTTAAATATATTTTTTTAAGTATTAATCTGAAAAATCCTTCTTTATCCCATTTCATAAGAGAAAAAACTTGTTTTTCGTTTAAATCCAAGGCCTGAATGCTGCGATTTGCAAACCAGATTCGGCTTTTTTCCCTCATCATTATGGCATTAAAACAATGTCGATAGTGAGATTTCCCTTATAAAATATTACATATTTTTTTCATATAATGACAGATGAAGGAGTGTATTTTCTAAAATAAATTCTCCCTCCCCAATACAACTTAAAGAACAAAATTTTTAATACTGATACGGAATCACGAGCTTTAAATTTAAAAATAAAATTACTCGTACTAATCAAGAATTTTGAAAATATATTTCAAACGAAAATGGAGGCATACTTCGCAATAAAAACCAGAAGGCGGAACTTTCTTTTTATTTAATAAAAAAAAAACTATTAACATGTTGAAGACGATAAGCAACAAAAGGTATGCAGCTTGATTTCTAGTGAATAAATCCGGTAAAATCCCTTTTTGGAAAAAAAATTTTAAGAAAATGGATTACAAAGAGTAATTAACTGATTCCGTAATGGTTGGCAACTCTTTAAATGACAGGAATTTCCTTCATTCGTCTCCAACAGTTGAAAAATAAAATTAAGTATTCACATTCTCCAGTCTTCATAGTACTCCTATTATAACATTTATATAAACATATATTAACTTTTTTTAATTTTTAAAACTATATTTTAGCTATATACTAACTAGATATTAAAATTATATAGCTATATATATTAAAAATATATTTAGCTGTATATTAAAACTGTATTAATATGGTACATAAAAAAATTTTTATTAAGAAAATTATAATTTTTGAGTTGTCATGGAAGTATCACGAATACTGCTCATCAAACACCTTCTACTGAGTTTATCCCAAATTAACTTTTCCCGATATAGATTCCGGTTTCACAAAGAGATGAATCCGAAATAAATTTCTCCCGATATGTAATCGGGTATAACAATAAGATGCACTAAAAAAAATTACTTCGTATAATACTGGGACACTAGTGTCGTGCTTCAGATAATATCGGCATGACAGTTAAAAGATTAATGTATTTGTTTTTTAAAAAAAAGTGGAATTGCATGTCAATGAAGGTTACGGTAGAAAAAAAAAGTATTCCCTTTAATACGATGATAACTTAACGATTACTATCGACTTAATTGAACTAATTCCTATCTTTACTTGGTCAATAATATCAGAAGACAGACAGAAAAAAGTAAGTTGCAAACGCAGTTCTTTTTTATATGTAGGTAATATGAATTTTGATATTTTCCTGCGATAGACGAGTTAGCATGGTTATGAACTCGTGACTGGGTCTGCTTTTATCAAGCCGTCAGTTCTGGTCCTAGTGCCCTTGAAAACCCATCCTATATAGGGGTTGACGAGGCTGAAAGACTTTACATTGGCAAGGTCTGGAAGTTTGGGGAATCGAGTGCTAGCTCAGGTGCGATCATCGTCACTTGACTCAAATTTAAAATCACGAAATCCATAGCATTCGTGTAGCTTCAAAAATACAGTGCTAATTTTTTTTTTTAATTTTAAAAATTTTATCAAATATATTTAGACGCAATAGTTATAAATGCGTTTTTATTTCTCTTAGTTTTTAATCTTTTCTCGTTCTTGTAATGGACTTGTTTTTGAACTAAAGTGTTACTTTGCCAAAAATTTCTGTGATAACTGGCCCCAGTAGAAGCTTTTTTTACTAAAATAGAACTTCACTTTGCATACCTTTGACATCTGTTTTGCAGCATCTGACAACTCTTAAAGCCCAATATTAACCCTTTAACTTTCGAGTTATTTTGATGACTTCAACACATAAATTGTCGATTTTTTATTGCAAAAACCAAATGTTTAATACGAAGTAAAATACATTTAGTAGTTGAAAGTTCATATTTTGAATTACATCCATAAAACTTTTAAGATTTTGTAGCAACTGAAGATTTGCTTGAATTAGCTGCCAAACAGCATGGCAGTGGTAACGTTTATTTCTAGTGTAGCATTATTTTCTTAAAAAAATAAAATAAAAATGAACTATTTGTATTTCAGTTTTTTGTGGTATAATTAGGAACTTTTTTTCCAAACACAAATCAACTCCGTAATCATTTCTCCAAAATAGTTTATCTTTGGTTAACCCGCTTTTATTAGCTTCGCCTGTATGTAACAGAATCTTTGAACTCAATTTTACCCACTTTAAAAGATCAGATTAATTCGAAATTTTGCACACTTGTCATAGACCGATAACAATACAATAATTTAATAATTTTTTTCCATTGTCTTGATCAGGATTATCTGGATTAACGATTTCCCATTTCCAGGTTTGGCGACTAATTTCACATTAGGCTACTAAAAGATTAAACTACAACCCTAAAGTGAAAACGCTCATGGTTAATACAAATACAACACACATAAAAGGTATTCTTTATGTGAAAAAGAGAAAGATGCGTTGGCTGATCCTGTATTTTGCAAACAAGGCCATATCAACACACTAATAGGATGCCAGTGGGTATTCCAGATTCTAAAAAATGACACATTTAAGATTAATCCATCAATGTATAAAGGATACCTTAAAAAACTTTAAAAAACATGCTTTTATTGTAGATCAAACTAAAAAAGAAAAATAAATTATAGCTTAAAAAACTAAAAAACACGCTTTTATGGTTAATCGAACTTGAAAATAAAAAATAATTTATAATATAAGAATAAAATGTTTAATGAGAACATTAATGTCATGGTGGTAAAAGCGTGGAGTGCTTTGTACTACCTTTCTACACTAACTCTGTATTTCAGAATAGAACCAGTAAGAAATTATAACAATTGATATCGAGCACCCCATGCTTTTACCACAATGACATTAATTTTCTCCTTAATCATTTTACTCTATGTTAAGAATTATTTTTTAATTTTAGTTCGATTAACTATAAAGCGTGTTTTTATAGTTTGTTTATTCCATTTGCATCTTGTTTTGAACAACAAACTTGGCATTTTATTGTAGGTTCACGTTTCGTAGGAGTAGGAGAAATGTGGGACAAGAAATGTCGTTCAGGGTTAGCTACTGTAGGTGATCTGCCAGGATTCTTTTGTCCAGAAGCCGCATCATCATATTTTTGTTATTAAATTTTTATAGAGAAAAATTTATTTCCAGAGTACCTAGTCTAATAATTGTAAAAATACCTTTTCATAACATTTTTTTTTTGCTTTTTTCTGATTGCAGGAAGAAAGGGTATTTCCTGATTGCACAGATCAACACCACCCATAGTTAGATTGTAGTCCAGGGCTTCTCAAGCTTTTTCAATAGTTGCGACCCAATTTTGAGACATAATTTTCTTCGCGCCTCCTCCCCCCATCCAAACAATATCATTGTATTGAATTCAATAATAATGTACTTTGACATAAATCTACAAACCGTACTAATTATCAAGAGAAGTATTAAATTTTTTCTATAATTTTATGTATGACAGCCCAAGGGATCACTGGTATTTGCTAAACTTGTTCTTAACTTGGTATTGTTAAATTAATTATCAAATACAGTGTGCAGTACTGATACATTTATAAATATACTAGCCGTTACCCTCCCGCTTCGCTGGGTATTTCATGATGTCTTATAAATATATCTGTTTATATATATAAAATATTGATATCTATGTCCTAGCATTAAGAATTCTATTGTATTGAAAAATATACTTATACTTGTAACTCTCCCCTCTTGATAAAAAAAGGACATATCTACTAATTTGCATTATCTAATATTCTCTAAAATTGAGTAAAGAATGCTGTTTACACTTTCGTAACCCTATAACAAAGTGGATTTCCGCAAAACCAATTTTAGGTGGATCTCTACTCCATAAAATAAACATGGAAGCCAAATTTCAAATCTAAATCTAATAGGGTAAAAACAAAATTTTTACTATCAATACCCGCCCCCCCCCCCTCGTAATTCCGTTGAGAGTCGTTCTCCCAAAAACCGTTCTTAGCGGATTTAAATTCAACAAAAGAAAAATGTAAACCAAATTCCATTATTATAGTTCTTGTAGTTCGAAAAATGAAATTTTTTGTCAACACGCTCCAGTAACCCCTTGCTCCCCCAGGAGTTGATTCCCGTCAAATGCATTCTTAGTGGATCCCTATTCAACAAAAGGAACATGCTTAACAAATTTCAAGTACACAGGTCTAACAATTCTAAAACAGGATTTTTTCCTATAACTCCCCTTCACCCCTTGCAACCCTCCTTGGGTGTCGATTTTTGTTTTACTCTTTGTTTGAGGAACTCTATTTCATTAAAGGAACATGCGTACCAATCTTCAAGCAGGTAGATCGAATAGTTTAAAAACGGAAATATTTATCTATTACGCCCCTTAATCCCCCGAAATGATACTTGGGGTTAATTTTCGCGAGACCCCTTTTATAGTGGATCTGTACTCAGCGAAAGGAATATGCTTACCAAATTTCAAGACTGTACGTCTAATAGTTTAAAATGGGAATAATTATCTATAACCCCCCCCCCCTCTTGAACCCCCGCAACGCCACTTGCGGGTCTGTTTTCACAAAACCCACTTTGTAGCGGATCTCTACTCTATGAAAAGAATCTGCTTACCAAATTTGAAGACTGAGAGTCTAAGCACCCCTTGAGATCCCGCAACGCCACCTGGGTGTTGATTTTCACAAAACACATTCTATATTGAATCTTTACTCCATAAAAGATTCTGTATATTATATTTAAAGACTGTGCTTCCAGGATTTAAAAATGAAAAAGTAATATCTATAACGCACCTTCAGCTCCTTAACTCCACTTGGGGGTCTATTTTCACGAAATCTATTTTGTGGCGTATCTCTACACTATGAGAGGAACCTGCTTACCAAATTTCAAGACAGTGCGTCTAATAGTTTAAAATTCGGAATAATTGTTTATATCTCCTCTTAACGCCCCCCCCCTCAACAACCCCTTGGGGTCAATTTTCCCAAAATCCAATTTTGTAGCGGATATTAACTCCATGAAAGAACTATGCCTACCAATTTTCAAGCCAGTAGGCCAAGTACTTTAAAAACGAAAATATTTTTCTTTTACGCCCCTTAACCAACCCTCAACACCCCTTGGGTGTCAATTTTCCCAAAATCTAATTTGGAGCGGATATTAACTCCATGAAAGAACTATGCCTACCAATTTTCAAGCCAGTAGGCCAAGTACTTTAAAAACGAAAATATTTATCTTTTACACCCCTTAACCCCCTCAACATCCCTTGGGGGTCAATTTTCCCAAAATCCATTTTGTAGCGGATCTCTACTCTATGAAAAGAATCTGCTTATCCAATTTCAAGATTGTACTTTGAGTAGTGTAAAAATAGAAACAATTATTTATAACACCCTTTAACACCCCCGTAACGCCCTTGCGGTTCGAATTTCGCAAAATCCATTCTTAGTTGATCTCTACTCCATAAAAGGAACATGTCTACAAAATTTCAAGTCTGTAGGTTGAATAGTTTCGAAGATATCGTGATTAGTCAGTCAGTCAGTGAGTCAGTCGCTTTTCTCCTTTATATATATAGATTATAGTGTAAATACGTATATTATATATATATTATTTATTAGATTATATATATATATTATATATATATATATATATATATTCTTATTGACAATAGAGTAGTCTGTAACATTTATGACAAAAGAGATTCTTTTAGTTTCCATGTAATTAAAATTCCTATATGGAACAGCAATTTGCATCTATCAACTTACAGAAATATTGTTTTGAATTTTTTTACTTAGAAATGATAACTGAACTACCAACAAAATAGATAAATTTAATAATATAAAGAAATTCTTCCAATGCTGCTTAGATCATGACTATCCTTTTAACTTCTTAAGAACATATATTCATCACAAATACATTAATCGTCTTGCTATTTCTGATTTCAAAACCACCAAACAACAATAGGATTTCAAAGTCAGCATTTTAGTGGTTTTGCTGTGAAGATTCTGTTTTAACACTCTTCACCACAGTTTATTTTTTCCACACCCTTCTTAAAAATCTTATAAAATGAAAAATTTTCTACCATTTTTAGCAACCAGCCAATTTTCTACATTTGTGACAACCAACCAAGTTATAGCCTACCAAATTTGAATGTAATCTTTCTTGGCGTTTTCCTTACAAGCTGGTATAAAGGATGCGTTTAAGTGCAATTTAGATTTTTATCACAACATATAAAAGCTTTCCATCGGTTTCAAGAGTGTTGGATCTCCTGGAATAAGCTCTGTGAGCAGAAGTTTTAAAATCTTTTTGGAAGAATCCTTTTACTGGGTAATTCTTTTGATATTTTTCTGCTTAAACATTTTGGGAGAATTTTTGCTTAATAGTAGTCGGTTGTTTCATATTTCTATGAGATTTTTATACTTTGGATTTTTATACTTTCAATTTTTTATACTTAGAATTTTTATACTTTAAATTTCTATTTATTTTATTTTGGTCTTTCCTACCGAGTTACAAAGGGGAAGGTTGGCGCCTTGAAACTAGTTTAACCCCACTTATTCGGTCCTAAGTCCGAAATTGCATTTTGACTCGCTAGGTTCTTATTTGTATTTCATTAGATTTTATCTTAATTTTTTTTTATTTCCTGTTATGTTCTATATTTTATATAAATTTCTTCCATATATATATAAAGTATTATGTTCTGCTTCCTTCAATAAATTAATAATATTTATAAATAATATTTTATTGTTGGCTTTTCGATATGCTCGCGTCCATCTCGTTGGGTTATCATGCCCACAGTTTCAGAAACGCTGTTGTAGTCAAAAACGATCTTTTGCTTGCCCTTTTACTCAGACATATAATGTTCAGATGTGACATTTTGGAGCACAAGTGTCGTTTCCGAGATAATCTCAGACATGAGGTTAAAATGTTATTAAATGTTTCATAATAAAAGTAAATTATCCTCTGACTTTCAACTGAGCGCATAAAATGAACACATTCGGAACTGAGCATCTAAGAAACATACTTCATATGGGTACATTATTCAATGTAAAAAAATATATTATAACGTCTTTTTAATAAAAACAAAATTATCGCAATAGCTTAAGTGAATCAAATTACGTTACATAAACATGAGAGATCAGGATTTTTATTCCTGGAAATAGCTAAAAATATATCATTGAGTTCATAAGAAGTTTTGTTGTAACTTCTGTTGTTTATTAATTTCGAAGCGATTCATTTTAACGGTGACACAATTTACAAAAAAAAATTTTGTTGCATGTATGATGTAAAACAGATTTTGTGCTCAAAATTTCATAAAAAGCTAAGCATTTAATTTTTTAAGGGAAAAACTTGAAACTTATGAAGTGATTTTAAAATGCTACTCCTCCTACAAAAATTAGCGTTCATATATGAAATTTGATTCACAAGTACATCAAACTACGTATAACAAAAATTGGTATTGGTTTTGAGAGAACATGATTGGTATTCATACAATATTTTTTTTATGAATGCTTATGAAAATTCCTTAAAAAATGTGTAAATTCTAAATTCAATTATTTTTTTTAAAAAATAAGTATTGCTTTGATAGAAAAATGCATACCAACTTTTATTTCATGTACTATTGCCAACAAGTGATAAAAAATTTCCAAGCATTACGCACCATTGAAAAAAAGCCTTAGCATTATAAATGAAGACCAACTAGTTGTTTTTTCTTTCCCAGATAAGTCAGTTTAAAGTTTTGATTTGCCATTGGGAGGCAAATAAAAACAAACATAAAAGTTATCACAACTCTGCGTTTTTTAAACTTAGAGCTTTCAAATTTTGTGACTTTGTAGAAAAGTATGTAAAAAAAATAATTTAGGCTAAAAAATAATTAGATTTGATTTTTTTGTCCGACTTCTGTCAATTGAATCGTACTGTGTCTCCTTACAGTCTATAATATTTTGTTAAATTCATACTGTACAAATATATTAAGGGAAATGTTTGGTAGCATGCTAGGCATATTATTTGAAATGAACCATCGACTTCTTTGATTTTAAAAGTATTACAAACATTGTAAAATGATAATATAAAAGGAATTAAAAGCCTACTTTACGCATTTGATTTGTACTAATTATTTCACTAAGAACTGCATATTCTATGCCATAAAATCATTTGCGGAGCCATAAAGCTGGTAAAAAATACAGTTTTATCATGGTCAAATTATATTTTCACATGGAAAGGCTTCGTTTCACTCCTTCTAAATTATGAAGTAGGTGCAAAATTAAATTTGAACCGAAATAAAAATTTGAATATTAAGCTGACTGTTTTGACAGAGAACCTAGTTTAATAAAGAAATTATGTAAGAATGGGGGAAATAAAATCGAAGTAGAAATGAACTCTTAGTAATTATCGCAGTAAAAAATAAATTCTATTATCTCTCTGCTTAGATTTAGTAAAAATGCGAATTATATTGTAATTATATGAACTTAATGATAATAAAAAAAAACTCTACCCAGCACACACACAAGTTTCAAATATATCCTCCAAAACTCCAATTACTAAATAAATTTTTAAAAAATAATTATAAATTACGAAAAAATAAGTTGATATAACAATGTAGTCCAAAAGAAATAAATATAGTAATAAATGTAAAAATAAAAACATTTGATAAAGCCATATTATTTAATGAATCCAGACAGTAATATTAATCAGTGAATAATATTTATTACTTGGAATTAACCTATTAATTAGTTCTGATTGATAAATTACGTCATACACACGCACTCACACACATAATATCATATATATATTTTATCCATCCTAATCCCTTTTCAAGTATAATTAAATATAATAAAACACTGCAAATGTGTATTCTTCATTTATATTGCATAATAATGTTTTATCTTTCATTGCACAAATTTGGTTTATTTTTAGCAAAATATGTTTGTGAAAAATATCTAGAATTATTTTTATTTAAAATAAACCAAGTTTAGGCAATTATTCATGCGTAAACTTATATACTCTCATTGTATATTTGTTAGGAATTAATTATGTGTGAAACTTTTAAAAAGAGGTAGTTACTCGTAAGACAAAAAACAAACTAATTTTTGTATTTATTTACCTCCCTACATTATATGTTAAATTCTTTCAATAAATGAAAATGAGTGAGTGAAATTACATCGTATGCCTCAATAAAATACGAATACTTGAAATGCTTTCGAAGGACGAACGTTCTTCTTAAAGGTTATGACAAATGTATAATTAAACTTGTAATTAAAAAGAAAACGTTATTTACTTTTCAAACTTGTATTAGTCGCAACTAATTGTTTACAATCATAATTCTACTTTCCTGTTCTATTACATCAAGATTAAGTCAAAAAAATCAGATTATTACGTGATATTTAAAATCAAAACCTTGACAAAATTAATTTAAATAAATTAGAAAATTAAGTAAATGTAGGGCACGGTTTTCGAATGCATTGACGTTACCCAAAAGTATAACAACTTTTCCATGATGTCGATCACCTTGTAGATTTGAGTCTATATAGATTGAAAGGTGATTAAAAGAATATCACATTCGTACTCAGTCACTTGAATTAATAGTTCACTCCTTATCAACATGATTTCAAAGGTGTGTTCATTCTGATATTTTCTTTTGACCTTTATAGTAGAAAATATAGCAAGCAAGAATTATTTTAAGCTTTTACTTTATTGCATGCTAATTGTTATGCTAAGTTTAAATCTATACTTAACGCGCAATGTTTCATTTATATCATTAAAACATTAATAAATAGATCAAATGAGCAGTTTTGAAAAACATTACTACTAAAACTAGGAAATAGTAAAATTGTACCGTGATTTTATTCCAGCAATATCTGAAAATTTAAAAAAAACTCAGGTTATATATATACTGTTTTAAGAATTATTTTTTTATAGTTTTCAACCTCAAAAATAAAGAACTCTAAATTTAAAAGTAAAAAGTTTTTTTAAATTAAATTTTCTTATTGTACAAAATACGTGTGTGTGTGTGTGTGTGTGTGTGGTGTGTGTGGTGTGTGTGTGGGGGGTGTGTGTGTGTGTGTGTGTGTGTGTGTGTGTGTGTGTGTGTGTGTGTGTGTGTGTGTGTGTGTGTGTGTGTGTGTGTGTGTGTGTGTGTGTGTGTGTGTGTGTGCTCTAAGTTTTTAAAAATTTTATTTTTTTTAAATTAGGGATACATTTATTTTTTATCCATTACTGAAATTTCTTGAGATCCTAATTATTTATAGAGAATATATGCTAGTGTATCTTTATATTTTTCTTTATACGTACCTAAATATTCAAGACATTAAATTATTTAAATAAATGTTAATATTTATGACAACATTTAATAAAATAATCTAACGATATTTCAATTTAAATCAAATTATTAAATGTATTTCAATTTAATCTTAACAAAAATGACATAAAACTAAATGACCCTGCTTGTGATAAAAGATCATAAAGTTAATTTATATCAGAAAAACTTTAACTTCTTTGTTTAAAAAAATTAAGTCAGTTAATAAACTTTCAATTTATGTTACTCTCTTTTTGTTGTTGTTGTACCTTATTTATGTTATATTACAAAAAAAAACGCAATTTTAATTAAAAATAAGAACATTAAAAATATCTTTCTCTTGCATTCAAAAGAAAATAATAATAATTTCGTTTACTTATTTTGCAGGTCACTATCCTTTTTACTGCTCTTGCAGCAGTCAACGCCAGTGGCATTCTTTATGGACATGGCAGTCTAGTCAACACCGGAGTCAGCACCAGCACCCGTTCTCAAGATGTAAGTAAACTTCTCTCCCTAATCATTTATACTCTCATCATCATTACATAAAAAATCCTCAAAAAATATTTCAGTCAAACTCATGGATTGATTTTCATTTACAGGCTTTCGGAAACTACGCTTTCGGGTATGACATCAAGGACAGACTAGGTGCCACCAACTCCCGATCCGAAGTAGGAGATGCCCATGGAAACAAGAAGGGATCTTATACTCTTGCTGATATTGACAGAAGGGCCCGACGAGTCGAATACGTTGCTGACGGACACGGATTCCGAGCCACCGTCAAGACCAACGAACCAGGAACCGCCGCCAGCGCCCCTGCTGCTGCCCTCATTGCCAGCCCCTACGCTGGACCTGTCACCCCAGTCGTCAACCATGTTGCTCCAGCAGCCACTCTCGTCGGACACGCTGCTTCCTATGCCGCTCCCTTGGCTATTGCCGCCCCTGTAGCTGCTCCTTTGGCCATCGCTGCTCCCGTTGATTATGGTGGTGTGATTGGACACGAAGCCGTTCTTGCATACGGAGCTCACCTTGGTTTGGGATATGGTTTAGGCCTTGGCAAAACTCTCCTCCATTAATTGAGACCTCGATCTCCTTACAGCTCATAGTTTAAATTATTTATGTATGTTTCATGTGTGGTATGTAAATAAATGTGAATTTTTTTTGAAATTCAGCCTTGTTTGGATTGTTAAATATTTTATTGATTGATGCATCTGTTGAAAATTTTCTCTATGAAACTAAAAATTTCTAGTTCAGACATGATGTGTTTTCCTAGAGTTAATTTCTGGAAACTTCAGTAATTAATTTAGTTTAAGGCAATATGGTACCATCTTCACAATTTTTTTTTATTTTTAATATTTGATATTTGGTTTTAATTGCATTTATAAAGGTTAATATTTAATAATATTGCCATATAAAAAAATTTTAATTTGTTGCAAAAAGTTTGATAAATTTAAATTTTTTGAACTTTTTTTTAACATTTTTAAATTCCTTAGCCTTTTTTAAAAATGTTTCTATTTTTTCAAAAAAAAAATTTCCAAGTACCTTATAATATACTACATAAAACTGGGTGGGTTTTTTTCTACTGCTGTTTTTTAATTTTTTATTAATTTTTTTATAGTTAAACTTTCAAAAATTCTAAAAAAAACAGTATTTTTGATTTTGAAATTTATTAGAAATGTACTAAACATATTAGAGCTAATTTTATGCACAGTCTTACAAAACATACATTTCAGAACATGAATAAAAAAATTACAAATCCATACTTATATTATCAATAAAGCCTTAGGGTTTTGAATAACAATATATGTTTAAAAAAATTCAACATGGAGAAATATGAGTTTGAAGTTTTCATTCCATGAATAGCATGATATAATATTCATCGAATAGTCTGAAACTTTTATGAAATGTTAATTAGCTTATTTAAAACTACTTACCATAAAAAATGCCCAAATGTAGAACAATTAAACAGTATACTGCCATAATGAATATGCAGAAAAAAAACGAATGAAAGATCAATATTTCATAAAACTTTATCTTAATAATAATAAAACAAAATAAATACACACACTTCAGAGCTAATTCCATGCTCATATCTAATGTACAACATGTACAAAAGATGTTTATGCCTTTATTTTTTATTTCCATGATTTTAAAAGCCTTCGCATGTTAACTATTGTACAAGAATAAAAGCAAAATCAAATAACAATTTATAGGTAAAATACATCAAAATCTAAGATCTGTGTATGTGCATTTGTTTAAATAAATATGTTAAAATATTTTAATAATAAAAGTGTTGAATCTCGCACACATGAGATATATATATATATATCACCAAAAACAAATATATAAAAATTTGAGAGTTTTTCTATTCTTGCGAATTAGATTTTTAATTATCTGAGTTATCAGTATTTGTGCTTTGGGAGAATCCGTTTTTAAGTTTTAATTCCATTCATAATAATATCATAAAAAGCACGCAAAACTTTTAAATCTTGGCCAAATCCATTTGCTCAACCCCCCCCCCCCCAATAAACAATACACAAACTAGGATTTTCGCATGAATTGCCCAATTCTTTCTTGAAATGGTTTGTTACTGCATATAATTCTACACATGACAATCTCATTTACGAGCGGTAGAAAAACAATTAATTAATTTTTATCAGGCTCTTTTCTAGCACATAATCTGAAATGTGGGCGTGGTAGTTGCTGTCCAGTATCAAATATTGCTTCATAACTTAATAAAAAATGCATTTAAAGCTTTGAAATTTTCAGGCATGCTTATAAAGATTCGAAGAATCAAATAATCCAATACAAAAATTTTCGACACTGAGGATTTTTAGGGTACCATATCGCCTTAACTGAGAACAAATTTTCTGAACATAAAATTAAATTACCCTTAATTTTTCAAAATTTTCTCAAATTTTTAATGGTTTTAAAAATGTTGGTTAATTTTAAAACTAAGCCGAGAATGGCAATGAAAATAAATAAAATGTATTTGATTCCTTCCTTTTACTAATGTAAAAGAGGTATTATTAATTTTTAACTATCATTAATTTCAAGAGTTCTAATTTTAGAATATCAACAATTAATAACGGGCACAATTCATCTAAATATTTAAAAGCATTTATAAGAATTAAATAGATTTTTTCTATTTAAAATTTATTTTTAAATAAAATTATTTATCGTATATTAATATTATTACTAATAGTATGAAATTAATGTGATAATTAGCACCTTTGATTTTTCTTTATCAAAAATTTATTTTTAGTCAGTCTAAACTTCCCAAACCCCAATACGTTTAATAAGAGTATAAATAATCTCTCCGGGTTTTTTTTATTGAGTTTATATTTGATAACAGAGTTCTCTGTATTAGTTAAGTTCTTTTAGAAGTAAAATTTTCGTTTTCTTTCTACCAATCACCGTAATAGTTTGGCGAGAGTTTCCTTCCAAGAGTGAAGCACAAGAGCTCCGACTATGTGAAACTGTACTAGGTCTTTAATTTTGCTGAGAGCACTCAAGCCAAACATGCACTCAATGATCTTTTACATGCCGCATATCATGTGACATTGACTCCGCTGTCGATTTTTTGCACCATGAAAATCCACCAACTTTTGCCGGGGTCAAATCCACAAACTTGGTCTTACAAGGCCAGCGCCAAACCAATTGCACCTCCCAGTCATCACAAATTGCACCTGAGTAACCAACTGAAAAAAAGAAATGAATATCCGAATAAATAAAATATAATTTCAAAGTATAAAACTCTGTTTTTTTCAAGCCCACAAAAAATTTGATTAGTCTTGTATTTAAGAAAAATCAAATAATTTTATGCTTCATATCTGTTATAATCACACATTCAGCGTATCTTTGAAGCAAATTTTAACTTTTTTATACAGGTCGATATATTTGAAATATTTTGTTAGGAAAAGGAAAACCTTATTTGCTTTCAGGAGGATGTGTTTAAGTTTAATGTTTTAAATTGCTTTATTTGTTAATATTTTCAAAAAGACATTTTTAATGACAGTCTAACGTTACATCAGTTTCAATTTTCAAATCGCCTTTAAAAACCCACACAAAATATTATTATTTCTGACACAATTTTTATTAAAAATCTCTGTAATTTATGCAAAAATATTATTAAAAACTACCACCATCGTTATTTAACTTCGTTTACTTGAAAAGTAGTATAGAATCAATTTTAATATAAAAAAGGGAATTTTTGTAATCCCCATTTTCGGCAAAATCGCCTTGATGTGAGAATCAAGAATAAATCATTATGTTGTAATTATTGCAATTTTTAAAGAAGTAACAAAAGTAAACACAGCCACTGTTTCTGTGTAGTTCTGGCATAGAATTCATGGAGGATGATCGAATCCTCTCTAACTAAAACCGAAATAAGTAGTTAGACGGCTGCATGTTAAATTTCTTGGGTTCTATAACGATATGGGATATAAAGAAGATTTCTTGAGGATATAAAGAGTACCATTCTTAGTCAGGGTTCACTCATTACTTTAAAATAGTTAATAATTAATTTTTGAATAACGCATAGCTTAATTTCGTTGTTTTTGACACTTTTTAAGGGTTTATTGTGAACGCCATACAAAAATTTTTAGCTTCATTTTTTTTATCTAACCCTTTCAAGACCAACGAAAGGAGAAAGAAGCGTTTCCCCAAGCCCGCACCTTCCAAGAGTATGCCTACACACAGGACCGGACAAATTCCCTTGCTAAGACTAATTTCATTTAAAAATTCGTATAAAATCTTCAATGCTATCAAACATATTAAAATTTACAATTTATTATGGATATAATATCTGAATATACAGTTCAGAAAATTTCGCTATATTTTTTTTAAAAAATGCGAATTTTTTTTTAAAGAAAATATCTTTATTTAAATTTTAAAAAAAGTATTTTTCACTCTTTTTGCCATGATGCTTAAAATAAAGCAGATGTAAAGCTTACAAAATACTATCCTGAAAATCCCAAATGATAAATTTACTCTCACATAGACTTGTTGTGGCTTGAAGTGATTCAAGTATTTTAAATAAAAGCTAATATCACATTTTTATATTAATCATTATATTTCTTATATATCTTTCTAGCATCACATTAGTATTATGTTTGCTGTTCTTATGATTATGGCAACTTTGGTTACGATAAAAATGAGAAAGATGAGAAACAAATGAGTCATCGTGTTTGTCCAATGAAGATCTTTTTAAATGTCTTTGAGTATTAAAATTACTGTTGTTAATACGAACAATAAATAAAATAAATACTGAAACTATTATTATAAATGTATAAGACCCAATACACAAAAAGCCTTCCATCTTATTCTAACTTAGAATATACATAGAAATCCATAGCGCAATAAATCACTAACCTGCAAAAGCCCGATTCTCCCGAAAAATCTTAACACTTGCAGTTGTTTACATTCATAAATGTCCAGGATCTAATTAAAAAAAAAGACTCATATCCAAAAGCACACATATTGAAGTTCAAAGTTTTGTGAAACATTATTTAAAAAAACGGACTTTAACCGTCATCTAGTTCCTTGTAAAAATTAATATAAAAACATTCCAGAGTCATATAACACCGGTGTGATTATGGGTCTCAGAGCAGGGTAAGCGCAATCACATATTTGTGGAGGGAGAAACGCGCGATCACATATTTGTGATTATCGTCCTGAACGGGGTAACATAATCTATATCTGCCAATACAAAATAAGAAGGTAGCAAAATTTTGATTATGACGTAATTAACATTTCTACAAGTATCAATATCTATATAAATATATAGGGATCCTTTTCTTAAATAAAAATCTACTTATTTTTGAAATCTCGACCTATAAAGTTAAACTAAATGAACGCTTTTATAAACGAATTCAGGAAGAAAATTTACAAATTTTTATTTGAAATACGAAATAATCATTAGATGAAATATATTACTACATAGAGGTTGAGTAAAGTTTGAAAAAAGGGGTGGAAGTAATTCTTCTAGATAACATTTCACTCACTGTGTAGAGGGAACATTTGTATGTTAAGACTGTCGAGACTCGAAGTCCTCCCGCGTTGGTGTGGTGTGGTAGTTACAAGTGAGAGGTGCTAGTTCAGATGTCATGCTCGTACTTGACCAAGATTCAAGATCATGAGGTTAGTAGCCAACAGCCCTCGTGTTGCTATCATTTGCGATCGATAAATTGGAAAGCTGTTCTGAACATAATGTTGAAAACGCACTAGTTAATTACTGTAGAAGTAAATAAGCTGAACTTAGGAAGTCTAGATAATGCATTGCCTTCCAGTGGATTCCCAGCCACTGTAACATTTCTGGAAATGAGAAAGCAGATAGGCTTGCTAAAGCGGGATCTCTCATGTCCCAACCTGATTCTCTCTTGCCTCTGCGTAACATCAAAAGAATCATTACAGTGAACTACAAATTAATAGAGCCTGCCTATATGGTGAAGTAGCTGCAGGTAAAAGGGGGAATATCTGGCTTAACAAAAGTGGTAGAGTCCCCAGTTCCCTGCCTCGATCTGTTGGAGTTGCGTGCTTTTGTATACTTACTGGACATGACTACTTGCAAAGGTATTTACATCGCATTGGAGTAAAGGATTCTGCTTGTTGCCCTCTGTGCTACCACCTCAAACACTACCCTAGTGTTTTAAAGTTTTTTGTAGACAACTCTAGTAGGCAAATTTTAATTCTTTTTATGCTTCGTCATTATTTTATTGGGCTGCACGTCGACTAATGGCAGAGATGCCGAATACGGGCGTAGGATAAAAAAATGTTGATAAATATATACTTTTTAAAAGAAATTTTCTTCTGAAGGAAAAAATTGGCAACAACAAAACGCATGAGCTGATTGACAGGAAATACATGATTGCTGTTATCATGTGACTATGACATCATATAAACTTAGACCATTGACTCTTAGAACTTTTAGATGTAATCCTGCTGGATTGCTTTCCATTCATTGTTAAAGTGCTTTATTGGGAAAAGATGAGACGTTAGCAACGCCCAAGGAGCGTTGGAGAAGCAAAAAAACAAATTGTAAAATGCTTGATAAACCATGCCCTCCCTTTCCATTTCGCTACACGCTAAGATGCAAAACGGTACACACCACCCATTTTTGTACACGTAATACTGTGAAGCAGCTTAGGCTTCCAGTAAATAACATTTAATTATTTGTTCCCCTATGGGGAGCTAAGTGTCTCCACGAACGGATTAAACTCAAATTTATAGCACATGGAGAAGGACAATACTCTTCATTTGATTTACAGTACGATTATCATTTGAAGGATACTTTACTTCATATACATATATGTGTCTATAAATGTTTTCGATGAATAGATTAGCTAACTTCATTTACTTGATTACATTTAATATTTTTATAGCATCTATAACTGGGTTTACTTGTCAAGAAAAATTAAGTGTCTATTATTATCATTATATTGAATCATCTTTAGCTACCTATTCTTTATAATCAATGCTTGTATAGCAGTGCTTCTCAAACTTTCACTATTGGCGACCCAATTTTCTATCAAAATTTTTATCACGCCTCTCCCCCTATACAATAACAATGCATTGAATGCAAAAATAATGTATTTTATGCTAAAGCTACAATACGATCTTAATTATAAGCCGTACAAATTAACAAAGTAAATATTAAATTTTGTATGTATTTCTTTTAAATATATATTTTAAGCAAATTACTTTAAAGTAATAGGATAATTATTATGTTGTTTTTTTCCTTTCGCTAATTTTTAAATTGGAGCAGATTGCAAATTGATATTTAATTAAAGATATATTTCCTCCTTGATCCATTTCTAAAAGTAGAAATGTCATTAGGAAATTAGTCTATAGTCTATGTTGCTGTCTATCATATCCATCACATATAGAATTCTCGCGGACGTCTGCGTGAGTTTGGGCAACTTATGGGACGTCTGCGCAAAACATTTAAAAATGCTGTACCTCATAGAATTCCAGTTATTCTTAATGGAGTCGATACTCTATAGCTACCTTGAACGCACATTTTATAATTTGGGCTTTAGTTGTAATTCACGGTATTAAGTATTTACGACAGTAGATTAACAAAAACATGGATAAATTTTTAAGTCGTAAGCTAACATTAGACGATAATAAAGCATCAACAAGTGCACAGATGGGCATAGTTCCGAAAATTAAATCAAGGAAATATCCTCAAGAATATTTAAATTTTCGATTTACCACTTCTAAAGTAAATGGAGAAGAAAAGCCATTGTGTGTGTGTGTTATTTGTTCAAAAATGTATTGGTAGCAGACAGCATGAAACCTAATAAACTTAAAAGATCTTTGAAAACGTTTCATGGTGTGTACATTAACAACCCTTATGAGTTCTATGAATTAATTTAAAATCATATAAAAAACAAAAAGCATTTTTTAAAAAATAAAAAAAAATGTTGTTAGTGAAAGAAAAAGCTTTACTTACATCTTACAAAGTATCATACAAAATAGCCAGATGTAAAAAGTCTCACACTATTGGCGAAGAGAGCTTATTTTACCATCAGCGATTGAGATCGTAGAAACCATGTTTGGAGACAATTTTGCCATAGTTGTAGTCTATAGACTGCAACTCTTTAGCAAAATCAACTATAATTTTAAGCCTCACAGAATTAGCATTTTCAATTAAATCTTGGAAAAGAACGTAAAATTCCGATGAAGAATAATTGTGTTATTTTTTAATATTTAAAGTGAGAAAACTTCAAAATGTTTAAACCGGGAGCAGGTGCATACTCTATACTAACATTACTGGTCTAATGGTCGCGCATGGTGATTGAGTCACCCCAATCCTTTTTTTTATAATTATTTTTATTGCACACGATAAAAACACAATTCTAGTGAATAATTTAATTAGGGGAAAATATACTTACCTACTTCCAAGGACTTTTCAATTTTCTGTATACATTACATCTGTTTGAATACGTTATCTGTTATTCTTTTATGAATAAAATTGGTCCCTATTAAACGTTTTAGAGTCATTTAAATAGAAGGATGTATAATGAAAAATGAAAGAAGTAAACTATTCTTTAGAAGTATAAATGAACAATGTGATATTCCAATGTGATAAGTATTGAGTCGAACTAAACAACTTTAAAGCGTGAAATTAGAGGACTTTTATCAAACTTAAGTATTCAGACGGAATTTCTTTCGTAGTTGCAAAAAGATTGTAAAATAAAAACTGTTTTTAAGCAAAGAAAGAATAGTTTTAGCAAACAAGGAAATGTAGCTGGCGTTTTTAACATATTCAGATGCCTTTTGTTTCACAGTTATTGAATTTTGTTTAAAGAAAACGTACTTTCTTCAAGAATTGAGTGATATAAATTTTACTGAGACGAATACTCCTTTCATATTAAATAAGGTGGATTGTGTTTCTCTTTTTGTTCGTTCTATGTATATTTAAAAAAAGGGAAGTATAATGTACTTTATCAAAGATAGAATGCAACTAATATATTTCTATTTCATTGATATATATTAGAAAATAAGATAAATATCCTGTTTGCCATTTTTTATTAAAATAAATTTATACTAAAGTAGAAAAAATTCATTTTTCAAAAAATTTACTATGCAAAATTTATTTCTTGTACTTAAATAGGGTAAAAATATTAAAAGCAGCACAAAAAAAAGGAATAGAATATTTTCTTTATTAATTCTGTCATTTTTAAAAAATTGTTCTGAAAAGTATTTAGATTTCAGTCATATTGAAAATCAATTGAATATTTATTCCTCTCAATGTTCTTTAATATTATTATTAACTGTACTTTCAACGAGACAAAATGTTATGAAAACTTTACTAGTATCCATAGCTTAATATCTCAAATTCTATCATATAAATCAAGTATTGAAATATTGACTTCAATAGTCCGCAAATTAATAGTTATCTGCATGAAAAATAATTAAAACATTATTTCCTTTTATCAACTCGATATATTAAAATAGCATTATAAAATTTCAAAGGAAGTAAGTTAAAAATTACGAAACCTACAACTGCCCCATTTTCTGAAAACCAGTCTATACTATTTCTAATGAATTGTAAGAAAATCAATAATCTTCTCAGTTACGTCAAACTGTGTTTTGCATGAAAGAAACCATACAACAAGTTACTTAAACTTGTAACCTTCGAAGCTTGCTGATATTGATATCAATAAATACGGCAGACTATAAATTACCTTGTAAATGAAGGTGAGGTTGTCTACTCACATTTTCAGACGTTCTAACGCTCGAAGCGAGAGAACGACTTTCTCTAATGCCGATTACCTTGCGAAGTTCGATATATAAAGAGCAAGAAGTTTATTAGGATATCACAGTTGTAAGCGTTTGAGTTTACAAAGTATCTCCTCCCAAAATGATTGCTAAGGTAAGCTAATTAGTATTTTGTATTCTTTTTTGTGTGTTTTATTATTTAATATTTTTTTCATATTTCCTTCTCATGTATGTCCTATTCTATTTGTAAAATTAACATTAGGCTTAAATCAGATGCATTAATATACTTAGAAAATACTATTTTGTAATCAAGAAGATAGCATGAGTTTCGGTACAAAATGCTACAAATTATAAGCTTATATTTTAATAATGTGGCCGTAAGTTTTTTTAAAAATCGTTTGTTCTAAATTCTTTTTGCTGCTTTAAATCTCAAGTCTTATTTTCGTAATAATTGTTGCCTATTATTTGAGGTATTTTTTTATGTGGAACTATAAATATATATATTTAATTATATATTTCATAAACACATGCGTCTATATCTTAATAATCTAAATAAATATAATATTATTATAGACTAGGTACCTCAAGTCTCTTTTATTAAAAAAATAAAAGTATCAACAATGATTTGATTAATGTTTATTTATCAAAACCCATTTTTCATTGGAACATGAAAAAGGCTAAAATCATTTTAAATGAATTCATTTTACTTATATCTTTTTTTCTGAATATTTTAATAGCATTTGATAAAACTTAAGCGGAATGGCATTTTTTAAGCAAGTAGCAATGGTAATTATCAAAGCATTTAAAATAATAAAATGTTAAATAAATTTTCAAATTAGTATACATATATATATATATATATTACTTACATAAAGACTTCGGACTTATTCAGATTAATTTTAAATGTAAACTTCATGTCAGTAAAAACAAATGAAATCAAAAAATTAAATAATTCACTAGTATATATTTCAGTTTTTTTTAATAACTTATTTTTAGTTTTTGAGAACTTAACCTCAGAAACATTTTACTAAAGCTAACAGTTTCGAATTAAAAATTTATAAACAATTTCCTTTAAATATTTTAATAAAAATTTAATATATCAATTATTAAAATATAATTCTTTTGTATGGAATTTGATAGCAAATGTTAACAAATATGTTAAGTTAGTAATAAATTAGTTGTTAAATGTGGTAACAGTATTGTGTATAATTGGTAAATAATTCTTTGTGTAACTTCAAAATAACAAAGGTTTCAGTAAAACTGTTTAAACAGCAGAAAAAAGTTTGTAGCATAATTCAATAAGTACTTTATAAATCTGATCTTGAGATAAAAAATATACATATATATGTTTAAATTCTTCTAAGATAAACATACGTATAACTTAGATATAAGTTCAAAATTAGAATATTATATTTTTGTTCCTAATAACTTAGATAAGTGTATTGTGTGAAATCTATACGTTAATTTACTACCTCTCGATCCACTTGATTAAAAGATTTTTATACATCAGAAAAAAAAGTAAAGTTCTCATTATCAAAAATCTTGAGTATTTCTATCAGCGACTTGTTACTTAGTATTTATAATGATTAGTCATTTCTTAAACACGATAAAATATTTGTTAGTTTGTCTTTCTTATTTATTACATGTTTTACGCATTAAATATAATTTTAACTCTCAATCTCAGTACGTTTCATTTAAAAATATCCATTGCAATAATAAATATTAATGGGAAATTTAGTAATAAAAATAAGTTCAAAACCATTGCTCATTCACTATCAATAATTAAGAATTAAAAATAGTATGAATATACAAAGTTATGAAATGCATTTTAACTTCGGTTTGTAATATTTATATTTTTATCGGCATCTTTAATTCTCTGAAAATGTTTAACCTTAAAAATACACAAACTTAATACTTAATCTTTTTCTCCAGGTCACCATCCTCTTCGCTGCCCTTGCAGCAGTTCACGCTGGAGCCCTCTTGGGACATGGTGCTTTGATCAGCACTGGAGTCAGCTCTAGCACCGATCTCAGGATGTAAGTTAACATTACTTCTTAATTTTATTCCGCATACACATGGTTTTATTCGAGACACAAAAAAAAAAGAATTCTAAATTCCTAATTGTTGATTCATGCTTGTTTTTAGGCTTTTGGAAACTACGCTTTTGGTTATGACATCAAGGACGGACTCGGTGCCGCCAACTCCCGATCCGAAGTAGGAGATGCCCACGGAAACAAGAAGGGATCCTACACCATTGCTGACATCGACGGAAGGGCCCGACGAGTCGACTACGTTGCTGACGGACATGGATTCAGAGCCTCCGTCAAGACCAACGAACCCGGAACCGCCGCCAGCGCCCCTGCTGCCGCCCTCATCGCCAGCCCATACGCCGGTCCCGTCGCCCCAGTCGTCAACCACGTTGCCCCAGCTGCTGTTGTTGGACACGCCGCTTCTTATGCTGCTCCTTTGGCTGTCGCCGCCCCTGTTGCCCCCCTTGCTGTTGCAGCTCCTCTTGCTGCCCCAGTAGCTGTTGCTGCTCCTGTTGCTTATGGAGGTGTTGTCGCCCACAGAGCCGCCCCTGTGGCTTATGGCGGTGTGATCGGACATGGAGCCACACTCGGTCTTGCTGCTCCAGCTGCTCTTCCCTACGGAGCTCCTCTTGCTCTTGGACATGGTGCTGCCCTTGGAATTGGATATGGTTTGGGAGTTGCCAAATCTCTCATTCACTAAATAATGCCTCTAAGCATTTGTATAATTGTGATTTAATTTATTCTTCTTATTTTGAAGCCAAATTGTAAATAAATATTTTAAGAACGTAGTTTTTAGTCTTGTTTGTGTCTTTATCCTAAACTTTTTAACTTTACCATTTACTAATTTTGTGAATTTTGCTTTCTCGGGATTTTATTTAAAAAAAATAGCCTCAAATTCTATAATTACAAAGTGCAGTTTTCTTCTAAACTTTTCTTATATCTAATTTTGTTTGATATGGATGAATTGAAATAAAATCCCCTTGCATTTCTATTGCTGATTTGACAAATGTAAAAGTAAAAAAGCTGTGCTTTTATTAAGAAAAATTATTTAATAATCAAATCGGACCATGTGATACCACCATTGAAAAATAGTGTCTTTAAAAGTAACTATTTCAATTAAATTCGCTGTTTTAGAAGTTATTAATTTAGAACTATAAATTTATTTATTCTTCCTATTATCCACTTCTGAATCGGTAGCGATTGAAGTAATGTTACTTATGATAATGAGCTCACAAGCCTTATACATGTTATTTTGGCTATCGAAGTACAAAACGATATGTTTTTGTTCCTTTTATATTCTGTACTATTATTACATATTTATAGATTTAATCATAAATATTATATTGTTTTATAAATAAACTAAATAAAAGATTTTTTTATATTTATGCAAATCTTCCTAAGAGAGTATGAAACACTTGCACAAGAATATACTAGAATGTTTTTGGATTTTTAATTGATCTTAATCATCTAATGCTACACTTTGATTAGCTCTAAATAAATATTTTGATTCACAAACCCCCTTCATTTTCTAAGAAACTTTTTTTAACGATTCAAAATTTTTCTTCTAACTGGAAGGCTGCCAGATACATTCTATAATATATCAAATGATCATTTTTAAATCAATATAATTGCTTACGAAAAGTATTCATTATATTAGTTTTGCAAATTTCTGCTGAACCGTAACTCTATGACATTAAGAGAATTTATTTCTCTCTTTATATCATCATAATTATTTATTATTTATGACTTAGTTCTGGCATTCCATTACGGATTCGTAACAATAATAAATATCTGTTACACCCCTTAAATTGTTCGAATAAACACCAATTCCTAGAAAAATTCAGAAAAAGATAGGGTTACATATTTCATGAGGTGGTTTCTTTTAATTAGATAATGTATTAAAATGCTCCGATGTTTTATAAAACTTTCATATTTTAACAAAGTTTTGTAACATTTCTTACAAAGGCAAGTTTTATGATTGCTTTTTTTTTCTCATTTTGCTTATTTCTTTTTTATAATAATTAATCTAAACAATTCTCTGTTTTCTCATTTCATAAGAAAAAATTTTTTAAAAAAGTGTTTAAATAAAGAGTAAAATGTTTTGAAGAAGAGTAACAAAAATTTGTATAATTCTAAGGTCAGTAGGCCTGTTTCGTGATTTTGTCACTTCTATGTAACTTGGAAATAAAGTTATAAGTAAAGCTTTAAAATTATAAAGTTTTATTTATAATATATTATTTATTTTAATCTTAATTGGTCTCTGAGAGGAAACATTTTCTAAAATAAATTTCCCCACATGCAAATTAGAGATCTTATTCATGATTGCTAACCTAGATTCACACTCTAAATTTTAAAAAATTAATCGTTGTAATTCAGGAATTATTAAATTTTTTCATAGAAAACGCAGGATTGGTGCTCACAATGATTTTTATAAATTAAAACCAGTATGTGTGCTTTCAGTTTTTATCTCAAAAACATAGTTGAAGTTGTGCAGTGAAAAGTGCATACTCAAATTCCTGCATAAATCCAATAAAATCCCGTTTTGGAAAAATAATTTCCTAAATTATTGCTTACAAAAAGTAGCTAATACATTCCTTAATGATTGAAATCGCAGCACAAATCACGTAAATTTCAGTCATCCATATACAACAGATGAAAAATAAAATGCCTAAAATCCAAGATGCTAATGTTACAACTTTTTATAGCATAATTTTAAATTTTATTCGTTTTTAAAAATACATTTCCTGCTCTAAAGCAGGTGCGGGAAGACTTTTCCAGGATACAGGCTACTTCTAATGTTTGTATGGTGGTGAGGTCCTCCCAGTGATGTAGGTGTGGCCACTCTAAATTTAAAATGCATATTTTCTTTTCTTAACATTTTTTTCAACATTGTATCCCTCTTTGAAAATATGATACAAATTACTATTTTTACTGCAAAAAAACCATTAACACAAAATTGTGAAGTTGAATGTTTGGAGAACTATGAGCAAATTTTAGATCGTGGAGGGTGGACGTATTCAATTCAGCGAACAGGGAACGTACGGGAACCAACGTCTGAAACTGACGTTTGTTCTTAATTTGTTGCTTCCGAGTCTCGCGCCATTGCTGGACATGGCATCGCCAAGAAAACATCGCGTGGAATAGTCTCAATAGCCCATCCCTTTCTCTCCCGGGCAGAACTAATCATTAACCCCTTTCAGTCGGCGTGTGGGGAAAAGTCCATTTATACAGCTGGAATTGTAGTGGTTACCTTTTTCTTCTATAGCGGCATTGAACATGTTAAGCGTCATCGTGCGCTTCCAATGAAAGTACATTTATCGACTACACCAGTGTTCCTCAAACTTCCAATATTTGCGACCCAATTTTCAGTCATTATTTTCATTTTGTTTTTTAGCGCGTTTTTCACGTAGAGAAACAAAAGCGCTATTAGGACTCAAATTTCGTCTTCGTCTTCGTTCCATATTTTGTCGAACCTTTTTCTCAGCCAATAAGCAACCAATTGACCTCGGGTTTTCGGCATTGGGTCGCATTTGTGCCCTAGATGAGCCGAATCATATTTAAATTTTTCCATAGTTTTCCCGAATTTTCCTACAAATTTTCCTGAATTTCGCTAGCTGTGCTTTTTTATAGTGCTGATACAGATTTGTGTCATTATTTCTTTTCAGCTCAATAGTAGTACATTTATAGGAGTGGTACAGTACACTACTTTCTGTTAGTAAAAAGTTCATTAGTTGCATTATTGCAAAATACAACATGTGAAAAACGCGCTAAAATTACTTGACCATGCCAATGATTGATATCTTGTTTTCTCTTACAATAACAATGTATTGAATGCAATAATAATGTACTTTAACGCTAAAGTTATAATACGACTTTAGTTATAAACTGTTAATGTAATCAGATAAGTATTAAATTTGGTATATGACCACCCTAGGAGTTACTAGTGATTATTAAATTTGTTTGTAATATAGTATTGATAAATTAATTATCAAATATATTTTGCAGTACTGATACATTTATAAGCATATTAAATTAGTATGAATGTATATTTCATTTTTTATTATACAGAAGTTATTTTGTTTTGCTTGCTTTCGTAAATTGATAATTATTTAAAATATTTTATTTTCGACTTTTTGATATGCTCGCGCCTCCCACTAAGGGTTATCACGCCTCCCAGGGGAAGCAACCCCCAGTTTGAGAACCGCTGGTCTACACATTTGTTGTATCGTTTGTGGAAAGCCGATTCTCAAGTCTAGCTAGCTCTATAAATGTTTCTTTCAGTATGTGAGTCTTAGGTCTTAGTAAAGGCGGTCACCTCAAAATGTCTTCAAACTCCACCGGTCAATCGCGATTGACTTAATGCCCATGCCTGCTAAAAAGGTGTTATTTATGAATATAGAATGTTTGACTACACTATTTAAAATCTGAACTTTTACTTATGTATCACTTAATAGAAAATGATTCTGCCATCTGTGAATGATTGAAAAACATTCTGAAAAACATTTGCTCTTCTCGCTTCTTTGAATTTCTCTCATAATGCTGTTTTCATAGGATATTGGTTCTTGTTACAAACGTAATCAAGTTTATTTATGATTTTGAATGATCCATAAAGTTTATTTAAAATTGGAAATATTTCATCATTAAACAATCAAAACAAATGGATTTATTTAAAAATTTATTGGCGGTTTTCATCCGACAAATAAATGGAGACGAACTATGCTTCCTTAAAATCATGGTTATAATCCTGTATTTACTTTTACTACTGGATATTACTTTTCCTTGTGCGTGTTTTAATATTTCGAGAATATTAATAAACAATAACGATGAAGCAATCTCTTAGGTATTTGTAATAATTCCCTGTAAAATTTGCGAAGTTACAGAAATGAAAATGTTAATGAACGTGTAACGAATTAAAAAACTATTTATGACTAGTAAATGAGTGGTTCTATATACATTTAAGTTGTTCGTATTTAATATTTCTCAAATTTCATTTTAAAGATTTCTAAAAACTTTTTTTTCATCTTTATATCCATTATTTGATCATTAAC
The DNA here is from genome assembly GCA_019973975.1 of Trichonephila clavata. NCBI lineage: Eukaryota > Metazoa > Arthropoda > Arachnida > Araneae > Nephilidae > Trichonephila > Trichonephila clavata. The sequence continues at coordinate 10,669 of BMAO01027230.1, read as the reverse complement.
TCTTCTTCATATCGTATTTTCCTTTTCGTATCAAATTTTCTCCTCGTAACAACTATCATTTTATATCAAAAACAACAAGGAATAAGAACTCTTACAGTGAATGCTTTTCAGTGACTAGGAACTTTCAGCTTTTCTAAACTCAAAATTACTTCATATCTTTTTAAAAGAATATTCAAAAACTTTTTTTTAAAGGCAGCCTACAGCATAAAACAAATTTACCAATGTTATTAAAACGTGATCTTTGATATCGAAGATTTTAAAAGGGTTAAAATGCTTTCCACAACGAAGATAGCAAAAAAAAAAAAATTGTTGCTTTAACGCGATACTAATTAAGCAATTACTATTCATTTAACTGAACTAGTTTCTTATCTTTACTTGTTTAATAGCATCAGACTACAAATAAGAAAAGATAAATTGTAGTCGTAGTTTTTCTTTTATAAATGTACAGGATATGCGTGAGGCAGCCGAGTTATCGTGGTTACGCACTCGTCTTTGTCATTGCTTCTGTCAAATCGTGGTTCCAAGGCCTAATACCTTTAAAGAACCGCAGTGTAAAGGATTTAGTGCACGTTAAATATGTCATGGATCCAAATCCTCATGTTGGCGTGATATGGAAGTTTTGAGATTAAAGTGTCAGCTAAGGTGAGGCCCTCGCCATATGACTGAAACTTAAAATCGAGATATGTCGTAAATGGCCCGTGTGTAGCCGCCAATAATAATAATAACAAATTATTTATATATATATATATATATAATCAAATACCAGGTGTCCCAGGATCATTTGAGCAAACTTTAAAGGGAGGTAGGGAGCATCACAGTAATTCAGATATGCATAGCAGCCCAAGATAATAAACGTAGTGAGAGTGGGCCCCGCAATCCAACTGGCCACGGTATCAACCCCATTTTGTTCCATACATGAAACAAAATGTGTTGGATACTGTTCGAAGGAATCCGAGTACCATGCTGGGATATCGAGTCACTGGTGGTCCACCCTCACTGGGACTATTACCTCATAATGGCCCATATTCACAGAAATTGTGAGGCAAATTAACAAACATCCGGTGGTCCATGCATTTCTCTGTGAGTACCGTTCGCGATACAATCTTTCTGCTGCTCGGGCATTTCCTTTTGCCAGTCCGTAAATCAGGTGTATATTTGTCGCTTGGTGTTTCTAAAACGTTCCATACTTCTTTACTGGCGATGACAGCTCAAATTACTGCGGTAATGCAGATCTGTTTCTCTAAATGCTCTTGTGAACAACGCCACCTTACGAAGAATGAAGACGTTTCCGACCATGCGTTTCTATGCAAATCTTAATTCTTGTGTTTAATGTCAGCTACCCCCCTTGTGTTTCTTCTCTTATTTCTCTTTATTTTTATTTCTCAATATTCTCTGTTTCTTATTTTGTTTGCAGTTGTCTTGTAATCCGCCATTGGAAATTTTTAAAAAGTTGTCCGCTACCTCCTCTTAAAGTTTGTTTCATTAATCCTGGGATATATATATATATATATATTATGCATATGTACCCAGCATTTCGATCAACGATTTTTATTTATATTTATTCAGTAAAAAATACATTAATATTTTACTCAGCTTTTATCATTTCACATTTTATTATAGAGATCTACTTTTCTAATTCAGTTACACTACCGAAAACACTTGTGATAATTGACTCCTTGAGAAACTCTATTACAAAATTGCCCTTTCTTACATATTACAGACAACCGTTTTTTGCAGCATCTAACAGCCCTTAAGGCCTAATGTTAACAATGGTTTCACTATTAAAACAAATTGTCATCTAACTTTCAAGTGAACAAAAAAATGCAAATCGAAAAAGCTAATAAGCCCTTATATTTCATTTGGATACATTGTACTAAGTAAAAAAAGTATTACATTATAAGTATTGTTAAGTATTACTTATTTTTAACACAAACAAAAATATGAGGTTATTTTTAAGACATCAGAATACATTTACATAGATATCTGAAATCATGAGATTTACTTCTGGAAATAGCCAAAAATATATTACATAATCCATAAGAAATCCTGTTGTAACATGTTATTAACTTCGAAAATAATCGATGTTAGGTCGACCTTAAAATCGTATAAAATAAAGATATCGAGTTAAGGATTTGGTCATAAGGGATGCATACTATATGTAATAAATCATCGATTTCTTGAAATTTAAAGACATTAAATCACTGTAATATGTTGAAACAGGGTGTTGCCGAATTCGACCAACAAACTCAGAGGGTGACAGTAGGCACCATGGAGATGACAAATCACCATAGAATACGGGGTTGCAAGCCATGTTTAGTCCGAGTAATTCGCAAAAACACCTATGAAGGGTGTGGTGTCGAGGGGAATGAGAAAAGGCAATATAAGAGGTTAGAAATACCTATATTATACGTAAACCATGTTTACAATACGAACAATGTATCCCAGCTCGACATTAGAAATGCAACAAAATGTGATTGTCATAAGAACTGTTCGTAGTTAAAGCCGCGTAAATCATAGCACAGCCGACAGACAAAAGATATTCGGAAGCTTTCAAACAAATTCTGTGTGTTGGCTCATTCAGCTGAAGTGGTATAGACAGTTTTATCCCCCGGCTTCTCACACACAAGTGATTTAAAGTGGCCCAGAAAAAGAAATCCAAGGGATTGAGACCCGGGGAGCATGGAGGAGAGGCAAAAAGTCAGTCTCGTCGAATCCACCTCCTGGGATATGTAGCATGGAGGTAGTTTTCCACAGCAATCGAGAAATATTCTGTTGCACCATCGTGCATGAACTGCACAGTCTGGAGTGCAGTAGTACTACCTGCAGTAACTGTGGGAGGACATGCTGTAGGAGAACTAGGTATTTTACGCCATTGTGGTGTTTGGTCAGTATATGCATATCAACGCATTCGTTTGGCCACTCCCCTCATCTGGCTCATCGCCTCCTTATTATTGCGATTTTCACTGACGAAACGTGGTTTGCGACCCCATGTTCTGTGGTGATTCGTATTCCCCATACTGCCTACTCCCCCCTCCCCTCTAAATTTGTCAGTCAAATTCGGCAACACCCTTTATAAAAGGTAGTAAAAGCCTACTTACAGCATTGATTAAGTGCATAAGCCTTAAGTCACTGAAATGTTTCGTAGATTTTTTCGTCTCAAGAATAATCAAGAGTTTGTACAAATTATTCCACTAAAAATTACACATTCTTTGTCATTAAAATTTCGTGAAAATTAAAGCTGTTAGAGGAAATACAATTTTTCGTATTGAAATGTTAATATATTTACATGCCGTTTGTTTTAATACCGTTTAAGCTGATACAAAATTAAATTTGAAGAGTAGAAATTTAAATATCAAAATAATTGATATAATTTTCTAAAGGTTTACTTTACGAAATAGAACTTACTTAATGATATAAAAATCATCGAGATAGAAATAAAATATATTTATTTTCTATAATAAATTGTAATAAAAATGTACTATATTGTAATTATATCAGTTTAACTGTAATATAAAATAATTCTATCGAATTCATGCTTCAAACAACCAAATACAGAATAAATAATGCAGGTATACTGATAAATACGGATATATATAGATTTCTTAGCAAAATAGTTCTATAGAAATTAATACAGCATTAAGTATAAAAATAAAAGTAATAGATAAACCTGATTAAAGGATAATATTAAATATTACATAACGAATCGTGACATAATTAATCAATAGTAATATTTAAATTTAGGAATTTATGTATTGATTATTTCAGATTGATAAATTACGTCACAGATGTTTAACTGTCATAATCCCTTATAAAGTATAATTAAGTATAATAAAAAATATGAAGGAAATATGTTTTCTCTCAACTTGTATTGCAAAATTGCGCTTTTTCTTTCAATACACTAATTTACTACATTTTAAGCAAAATATTTTATTGAAAATCAAGAATTGTTTTATATTTAAAAAAAGAGCGCTTAAGACAATTATTCATGTGCAAACTTACATACTCCCGATCAAATATTTCTCAATTATTTATTATATAAAAGTTTCAAAAAAGGTAGTTAAACGAAAAACAAGTACAAATTAAGGTTTCTGTATCTATTTTCCCCTATATTACATAATAATTTCCTTAAATGATTGAACTAATATCATGATCTAAATGGATTGCATTAAAATACTTTTGAAGGACGGAATTTATTTTTAAAGGTTACAAGAAACATGTAATTAAACTTGCATTTAAAAACACATTATTTACTTTTCAAACTCGTATTATTCGTAATCAAATAATTACAATCATAATTTCTCTTCTCTGTTTGATTACATCAAGACTATATTGAAAAACAAAAATTCGAATACATTAAGCGATATTCAAAATAAAAACCTTGACAAATTTACGTTAAATCAATTAATGAATTCAGAAACGGTAATCTTCCCTTTCTAAAGTAGGGCGCGGTATTCGAATGCATTGACATTACCCAGCAGTAAAACTACTTTTCCAAAATGTCGGTTGCCTTGTAGATTTGAGTATATATAGAGTGAGAAAGCAAATGGATATCACATTTGCACTCAGTCACTTGAGTTTACAGTTCACTTACTATCAACATGATTGCTAAGGTATGTTCATTCTAATATTTTCCTTTTACCTTCAATGAAGCAGAATAACGAACAAAAATTATTTAAATGGTTAACTTTATTTCATGTTCATTCTTAAGTTAAGTTTGACTCTATATTTAGCGATTAATGTATAATTCAAGCATTTAAAAATGAAACTTACTGGATCAAAATGACCTTATTATTAATAATAGGAGCTAAGAAAATTTTAACAGGAAATCATATTTTAATTTAAACAAATTACTAAATATAATGAAATAAAATATATACTTTACAAAGTAACTCAAAACTAATAACCTTATTGATAGAAGCTCATAAAACTAATAGTTCCATTAATAGTTTCTTTAACTCCCCTATCTATAAATATTTTTCTGATTTAAGTTATTCTGATCTTTCTCTATCTGCAAATAAGGATTAAAATTTTTTTAATTTTATATGAAGATAAGCACATTAAAATATACTTCCCTCTTACATTAACAAAAGAGAAAAATTAATCAGGTTTAATTATTTTATAGGTCACCATCCTTTTCGCTGCCCTTGCAGCAGTCCACGCCAGCGCCCTTTTGGGACATGGTGCTTTGGTCAGCACTGGAGTCAGCACCAGCGCCCGATCTCAAGATGTAAGTCGATTTGTTTCAATATAAAGAGTTTCTTAATATATTAGAGAGAGAGAATATTGTGAAATATATTCTTAACTTAAATTATATTGTCAGCGTTTGATGGAATCGTATTGTTTTCTTTAGGCTTTCGGAAACTACGCTTTCGGTTATGACATCAAGGACGGACTCGGTGCCGCCAACTCCCGATCCGAAGTAGGAGATGCCCACGGAAACAAGAAGGGATCCTACACCATTGCTGACATCGACGGAAGGGCCCGACGAGTCGACTACGTTGCTGACGGACACGGATTCCGAGCCACCGTCAAGACCAACGAACCCGGAACCGCCGCCAGCGCCCCTGCTGCCGCCCTCATCGCCAGCCCCTACGCCGGACCCGTCGCCCCAGTTGTCAATCACGTTGCCCCAGCAGCCGCTGTCGTCGGACATGCCGCTTCTTACGCTGCTCCCTTGGCTATTGCCGCCCCTGTAGCTGCTCCTTTGGCCATCTCTGCTCCCGTTGCTTATGGTGGTGTGATCGGACACGGAGCCGCCCTTGCACCCGCTGGTCTTGCTTACGGAGCTCACCTTGGTCTCGGATATGGTTTAGGTCTTGGCAAAGCTCTCATTCATTAATGGAATCCTTGGTACCTTTGTAGCTTATTATTTAAATTATTTCTGTATGTTTCAAGAATTTTGTGAATAAATGTGAATTATTTGGTAATTTTGTCTGATTTTCATCCTTATTATTTTATTAGTTGATGTAATATATGCCGCGTGGAATCTTTAGTTTCAAATTATGGTCTGAGTTGTTTTTTTCCTACAATAGTTTCTAAAACTTTATGAATTAATTTAGTTTAATTAAAGAGTATTTGCCTGTTTATAAAATTGCAATTTTCTGAGGAGCAATTGGTTAAAATTTTCTAAAATTTTGAAAGTTTTTAAAAATCAAGGTAAATATAGAAAATTATTATGAAAATAAATAATGTAAATCTGATCCTTTATTTAAGACAGTTCTACTAATATGAAGAAGGTATTATTCATTTATAAATATCTTTACTTTTACATATGTTTGAATGTTATAATGTCTACATTTAGTATCACCAACAATTCATCTAAGTAGTTAGAATATGTAGTTTTTTTTCCAAATTAAAATTAATTTTTTTAATATATAAATCATATAATATGTTATTAGAATGTGAAACTTTACAGTAAAGTACAGTAAATTTAATGAAACAAATAACTTAAGCCCAGAACAGTATTTATACCAACTTGTGTTTTATTTTGTTTGGAATATAATAAAGAATTGGTATACAAATTATACAATTATTCGATATTGCGAAGTTAGGGACGACTGCAATCTTAAATTTGACTTTATTTTACATTTATTTCCAATTAATCTAAATTTCGCAAACCTCTCAATAAGTTTATTAAGTGTACAGATAAAGTCTCTGGCGTTTTAGAGTTAAGATTTGATTATAGGTTTCTATATTATTAACAAATTTTTAGAAGTATACTTTATATAATATTTGTCAAAGAAACTCAAATACCAATTTGCATAAATATTTATAGTGGAAAAAATGTGTTTTTTTTTTAATTTTCAACTATCTAAATGCTTATATTTTTTCTAACCAACTATTCTAGACTTTACGTTAATAATGAAACAAATAACTATAAGTAATCGAATGTATTGTGATTGATTTCAAAGTCTTACTGTAATGCATGGAATCATGATGATTTTATTTTCGTACTTATTTTCAGGTTAAGCCCTCGTAATTAGCATTCGTACACACACACAATTGCATTTTTATTAGTATAAACATCAAACATATATAAATAAGGCATAAATACGAGAGAATTTAGCTACGAGTCCTTCCTTACGGGGAAAAAACTTTGAAGAAGCTCTAAAAATTAAATGGCAACAGATTTAAATTTCGATCATTTGTAGCTTAAATGCAGAGAGATGAACCAAAAGTTTTTAAAAATTTTAATTAACAAAATTTTTATTTATATGATATATTTTTTCAAAGTTCATTGTGAGAAAATATTTAATAATTATTTCAAAACATTCTTTTAAGTTTATATTAAGTTAATTTAAACTGAAATTGATCAAGAAAATGTAATTGATGAAAAGTTATTAAAAGAAAAAAAATTATTTGGCACGGAAAAAAAATACAGTGACTACTTTAGAAGTAGAAAATATTATTTATATTTTTTCTTTTTGCACGTTTTTTAGGGTGCACTTTTTTTAAATTATTAGCATGTTAATACAACATGCATTAGTTTCATTAGTTTAAGCTCTTAAAAAAAGTTAAGCTTTTATAAAATGTAGAGATAGCTTATTTTCTTTCTATATGTATTTCTCCTTGAAAATTAATTAAAAAGGCCAAAACTGATATCTGGAAAAAATAGTGCAAAATATTTTCAGAGTAAGAAACTCTTTTTCATCAGGCTGCATAAAATTTCCAATAGCCTTGTATTTTAGGAAGATTAAATAGTCTTACTTTTTCATTTTCTTTGTGATCAAAGCACTTTTCCAGTGAATTTTGCATTATTTGAATTATTTAGTTTTGATTTGGAAAATTTGGTTCACTTTTAAGAGAACGTTTTTTTTATGTATTTGGGTATATTTCTTTCAATAAACGCTTCGCTGTGCCTTGATAAGTTTGAAAATATTTTTAATACTGAAAGAAACCCATACATTTTAATAAAAAAGTTGTGGACATGAATTCGAAATACCATAACACGATTACCATGGTGACGTTCTGAAAAAAACTGAAACCACTTCTAATGCAAAAAACAACTTAAAGATATATAAAGATCATTAAGTCAATCTTCATATAAAGAAAAAATTTTCGTGGTGCTGTCATAAATTTATTTATATATAAAATTTAGTTGGTAAAAATGGGTCGTAAAAGGTTGGATTTAACTGAAGAGGAGCACCAAGTACGTTTTGCAGGAGCACCCCCCCCCTAACTTCCTGTGATTTTTGAAAAATCTGCTTACGTCACAAATAGTGATGTTATAGATTTCTCCAGTAATTTCCAAAAGAATCTATATAGTCGCCCAGTCGCCAAATATGGTCACCAACATAGTCGCCAAATTTGGTAGTCAAAAATGATGTTAATTTGATGCCAAACAGATTGAGACATTTTTTTTTTGTTTACCAGTTAATCCTTGGAGACAATGATGCTTTTCTTAAGGGGGAACATATAAAGAGAAATTATACGAAGATTGCAAAGAAATGAATGCTTTATCAGTTATTGAAATTTATTTTCTCCTGCTTACAATATATTAAAAAATAGAACTGCATAACACATGTAAAATACAGTTTTATAATTTGAGCAATGAGTATAAACAATTGTATGATTGGAGTTCGATGTACAATGTACAACTGTACAATGGGAGTTGGTACGCCGTTAGGTGAACAAGGGGTACTCTCCCTTTTGCGATTTTTAAATTATTTTAATTGCAAAATGCAATAATATCGAAACATATAAATATAAGAGCTTCAAAGGATATTGTATGATACATATTGAAGATATGTATAAATAAAAAAAAGATTTTTTTTCAAAATTTATTTTTGATTTAAAAAGTATGTATTTCATGTTATTTTAATTCTGGAACAATATTTGTGTAATGACTTTAATGAATATTAATTTTTCATATTTCCTTTATTAAGTCGTGTTTTTTAAAAAAAGAAATAGATTTTTAATGACAGTTTTATTGCTGCATCACTTTGACTTTTAAAATCACCTTTAAAAAACAGAAAATACTCTATATATACTTTTTATATCTATAAAAGCATTTTCTGACAACTTTTATTAGAAATCCCCATAATTTGTACTAAATCTTATGGAAAACCTTTGCAATAGCATACAAAACATATTTAGGTAATGTATAATTAATATGAGGGTGGGTTTTTAAGCAAAAATAATTACATTCTGTTCCTTTTTGATCACTTCTCTGCTTTATACTAATATATGCAAAAAGTTCTTAGTAAACAAAAATATAATCTCTTTTGTAGAAAAAAATGCTAAATTATCAGGAACACATACTTATAATAAATTTTTCACAATTAAATTTATATTGTAAAACTTCTATCTCTTCTATGATTATTTTCTAAAAAAGTCAATTTTAATAGTTAATGGATGATATATAAAACTTGATGTATATTCATATATGTACGTTGCGTTTTCTGTTAAAATGTTTTGAAAAATTTATTTTGATTATATTTCAGTGCACTAATGATCAAATACTATCGAAGTACTCTCGAAGCAATCGAGCAGTTTCTTCTTAGAAAAATTATATTGCCTTAGCACTTGCTTCTTATTAATGTCTCTTACCTACAACACTTCAACCACGCACAGTCAACTCTGAAAGCGTTGCATGGAAATATAAACAAATGTTTGTACATTATTCAAAACAAAATAAAGCATTTATTTTGTGCAATAAATACAAAATGCATGTGCTCAAAAATCTTCGTATTTAAATTTGATGAGAAAAAAAAATAGTTTACTTAAGATATAATCAAAACAAAATATTGCCCTTCGTCATTTCTTTCCTTCCCCATATTTGATTCATTAACAAAATTAAAATTGCCACGAATGTTTTGAAAAAAGTTATAACAGGCTGTGGATAGCGTACAAAAGACAAGGTTGAGGTAGTTACGGCTTGTCACTCGATCGTTCGATCTTGTAATGCATTTGTGTACTTTATTTTCCGGAATCTTCTTTGCAAAAATATTCAATGGGGAAACGAAGAGTCCTTGCATCAACAATTGTGGCCAGCGTTTTAACACAAACTTGTTTTTATGGTACAAAGGACGGTCTGTTGCTTGATACGACCAACCAGCTTCACACACTCAGGCTTGAAGTCATCCAGTTGGACAATGTCATGATAGTATGTTATCCAGGCAACTTCAAAACTGACTACATGAATAAATAATTAAAAATAATTTAGAATTCTTTATTGTTTTATACAATACTCGTTGCGCAATCGAAATGTGAGAGCTAATGACCGACCGAAATTAGCACTAACTTGACTTGTAAACTTAAATATTTGCATTTTGGATTAAAGACATTTATATGCAAAATTTCAAGATAATCCATCTATTTGTAAAGATATTTTGTTTAATTTATGGCAAAAGAGTGTGTACAGTTAAGTGCTTTTGAAGAAGCAACGTTATTTTAATTGATGGAATAAAACATATTGAAGAAATTTATCATACATATTCTATTTTGAATGGGAACATAAGTATTTCTAAAATTCATATTATGAATTCTAACTCAAGTAAGCCTCGTATTCTTAAGATTTATGTGAAATATACTTTTGAAAATAATATGTAAAATTATCCTTTTATATATAATCTTTTATTTTATTAAAAAGATTTAATGGTAATATAATTGACAAATATATATATATATACCAATTTCAGTCAGAACTTCTTTCATGTGCAGGTGCAAA